>JARVGS010000127.1:19537633-19551598 GCA_031762315.1 Hypsolebias antenori
CATCGAGGAAAAGGAAGGCCATCACCATGGACTTACGTCGAAAATCGGTTTACGCGCTTGGTAAAACAGGTATATCACATGTATTTACGTACGTTCTGACTTACGCAGAAAATCGGTTTACGACGCCGCGTAGGAACGGATCTATATCGTAAGTCGAGAACTACCTGTAAAAAGTCAAAGCCCAATTAAATTTTTTTTATTTTTATTTCTGGTTCGGACCTGTAATTGCTGTTAATTCATCGGGTAGGGTGGGGTTTGGAAATGATGACTACGGGCTGGGGCTGGGTTGGATTGGATTTTTTGGGCCCGAATGCAACTCCTCTAAAGGTTATTCACAACTCAAACTCTAAGCCTGACTTTTTGCATTATCACTATGAGTGTGCATAAAATGTTTGTTTTTTTTCAAGGTCTGACCAAATCAACTACAACTCTGTCATTTTTCAACATACGGTAAAATGATTTTAGTCTAAAACTCTGGAACGAAAGAGGGATTTGTCCAAGGAATATTTTTTGTCCTCTGTTATACATCCTCTTCATGAATCATGAACACACTATAAAAGGCCTCAGCCTTTCATCTGGGGCAGGTAATATTTATAGATAAGGTGATGCTGTATTGAATGTATTTAAATAATTGTTCCGTTTTGTTGACGTACAAACACATTTTCAGACTTGATTTTCAGTTTAAGCTAATTAAAGGCGTAAATTGATTTAGACTGCCTTACAGAAGCAGAGGGAAAATACTTGCCACTGCCTTTTCTTACTAATCACACTTGTTAAATGCTGTCTTGTTCTCTTTGAACATGTGAGCAAGTGGATTTTTCCTCGTGTGTGCATGTCCCTGTGCACGTACGTTACCCCCAATGCCTCCCCACCCCAGTCCTCTCCTCTCCCCTATAAGATTTACAGCGAAAGAACCCTGTGAGAGAGTACACACGCTCTGCCCAGTCTCTTTACTGCACCCTGACAATTACTGCTATATATACCACTCCAAATGAGAGCCATGAACCAAAGTGATTACAGGGTGGAGCAGAAGCAAAGAAGGAGCTGAGGGGGAGACAAAAAAGAAAGGCGAAGCAAGGGAGTCAGCGGGACAGGGCAAAGAAGGGCAACTGGCAGTACAACTGAAAGTGACTGAAGGCTCGCGTAAACTGGACTGTGCATTTTTCATAAATTACAGTGCACTTCACAAAACTTTAGTTGGAATCCCCTTTTTTTAAATAGGGAAGCGGCGAAAAATTGGATTAAAGAGATTAGAAGAAAACATGAAACAAGACGGCATTTCTGCTCTACTATATGTGGAAAATTGAAATATCAGCCAGCTGTGTGCTCAGTACACAGCAAGGCTTTAAATATACTGTACTGGGTTAAGTGGTGACAGTAGGTTAAGAAGTGCTGCCCTCTTCAGGTAAACAAGATAAATGGAATTCATCTGAATTCGAAAAAAAAAAAAAAAGTTTCATGAAGATTACATGTAAAATTATTCAGGTTTATTATCAATCGCTCACGTAATATAAAGTTTTATTTTCTCTCGTTGTGTGTGCATGTTTGTCTGCAGCATTAGCAAAAAGAACCAGTGGATAGATTTAAATGAAGCTCGCAGAAACATATCCTGACACATGCTCAATAATCCAGGTAGAAAAATCTAAAAAAGTTACGTCTGGTCCTCTGACGTTAATTAGTGGACGTTCAGCTACATAATTCTGAGAGTTTACAGATTGCACATGATCTCTATTAAAAAAAAAAAAATCCCATTTAGAGCAACTTTTGTCTGCAACTGAATAACTTTTGGAGTCAACCAAATTCAAGATGGCTGCCACAGCCAACTGGTTTCAGAAAATACACATGTGGCTGCAAGTCAGTCAATTTTTGCAGAAAGGTTGCTAAAATGTTATGGTGATGGTCCAGAGTTATTAACAATACAACCTACAAGTGCTACAATGGGTTTTTGCTGAATTTTTTTTTCCACTGTTGGACTGTTTGCACTGTTGGTGTGTGTGTGTGTGTGTGTGTGTGTGTGTGTGTGTGTGTGTGTGTGTAAATAGTCATTTTATTTTATATAAGTACAGTACATAAATAAACATTTACATAGCCTTGCAACTGTTATTAATACAAAATAAATAACTTAAACGGTGACATGTAGTCACCAGAAAATGCTGAGAAATTGTCTAAAAAAGCTAAGTCTGGTCCTCTGGACATTCAAAAAAAAAAAAAAGGACCAGACTTAGCTTTTTTTTAGATTTTTCTACCTGGATTATTGAGCATGCATCAGGGTATGCTGAGAAATTGTGCTCAAGTCTGCATAAACAATTTTTGCATGATTCTTAGAAAACAGGTGCTGCATTAATCATTGTGTCTGAAACACATTAATGCCAGAAACTTGAACGCTACTGTACACGAGAGGTCAGAGTCAGAGATTCTTTATTGTCATTCGCACCACACCTGTAGAAGGAGGTGAGGACTGAGCTTCCCAGTCCAGCTGTCTCAGCCGCCTGAGGAAGTAGAGTCTCTGATGAGCTTTCTTGATCAGGCTGGTGGTGGTGTTGCTCCAGCTGAGGTTGTCATTCATGTGTACACCCAAGTACTTGTAGCTGGAGACCACTTCCACCTCAGATCCTCTTATGTTCAGGAGTGGGGTAGGTGTGTTTGTTCCTTCCGAAGTCCACGACCATCTCCTTTGTCTTCTTCACATTGATGTGAAGGTTGTTCTTCCTGCACCATCTCTCCAGGTGTTCCACCTCCTGCCTGTAACTGGACTCATCATTTTTTTTAATACATCCAACCACTGCTGTCGTCTGCAAACTTTACAATATAACAGCCTGGATGGGTCGGTGCGCAGTTATATGTTAGCAGAGTGAACAGGAGGGGGCTCAACACACAGCCCTGTGGGAGTCTGTGCTGAGGGTTATGGTGGAGGAGGAGAAGTTGTTGCTATTCACAGATTGTGGTCTGTTGGTTAAGAAGTCTAGGACTCAGCTGCATAGAGAGGGACTTAGTCCCAGTGAGAGTAGTTTGTCCATCAGTGTTTGGGGGATCATGGTGTTGAAGGCAGATTTTTTTATGTTAGTCATGACCAGTTTTTCAAAGCATTTAGCGACTATCAGGGTGAGGGCTACTGGCCCATATTCATTTCCAATACTGGATAATCACTGTCAGATGACACTGATGATGAATTTCTTTTTGTTTTTTTCTTCAGATGAGCATTCATGCCAGTTCAGTCTCACAATTTTCAACCTTTACAGTTACAGTTGAGAACAATTATTTGCATTACCTTAAAAATTAGTTTGAAATACTGTGTTTTTTTACTAGAATATCAAAATACTAAAAATATATAAGCATATTCATTCAACCTTTATTTATACAGGTTAACCCCATTGAGCCTCGGGGACTCATTTACAAGAGAGACCTGAGTTTAACAGAGTGATGACAACAGTGGACAACAAAGACAGTAATAGACAATGCGTACAAATTGAGATTTTTTTTTTAACAAGTGAAAATTAAATGCTATTTAAAATGAAAAGTGACAAAAAGACAGCTAGATTGTCGGACAATGTAAAAACTAAAAACAAGAACCTGACTGCACTGGCCTTGGGTTTGAGCAACACCAACAAGTGCTACAGATTAAAAAAAGTTATTATATTTAATGATACATTTTTTTTCATAATTTCTCTTTTTTTAATATATCGTTTTGCTTTACTCTACCGTAGATCATTTATTTATCCAGGAAGAAGTCTCATATCTCTATTTTAGGAGAGACTTTAATAGTCCTCCATATGCATTTGCTTCTGTTGCTCCTGATCAAGGTGTAATAATAAATAGAGCTTTAAATGCACATTCAGTGTGTTTGCAGGCCCAAATACTACGCTGACTTTATATGGTGTCTGCCTGAGCTGACATTCACGTTCACATGAACAGCTCTTGTCTCTGTGTTTCCTGGTTGTGGTTCAAACCACTGGCAACACATGAAAAACCTTTTGAGGGGCATGTGCGGTCGTACAAACAGAAGTGCTGGACAACTGAGAGGAGTGAAACGTGAGCCTAATTGATGGATTCTGGGTGGTATATTCAGCTCTGCGTCAGTCACGCAGCCACATGCACAAGCTGATGAAGACAAACTGTCCTACATGTGCTGAAAGACTACTATAGCCCACACACAAAGACCTTTTTATCCAGAGACAAAGGCAGATTACAGACTGTTTCCAGTAGCACTCAGTTGCTGCTGGATGCTGTAATTCCAGCAACACTCCTGAGCATTGCTGGCAGGTTTGCTGATTAGCAGGGATCAGTGTTTGAGTTAAATCTGGAGGCAGACCTGATCTTCCTGGGAAACGATGGCTTCAGAAGCCGGATCCTGGCTTTGGCAACAAGGATATGGTGACAAATGTTTAGGACAAGGGCTGATAAGACATGCTGGGCAAGACAGGGAGAAAATAGAGGAAGATGAAGAGGAAGTCAGCGAGCTCGGAGGGTGTTTTCAGATGACCAGAGCAGAAACACCAGGAGGGGGACGAGTTGATATTTCTTTTAAGCCCACAGAGCTTTTGAGACATTTGCTGCTTATGCAGAATCATGTAAAGGATGCTGCTCATGATACTCGAGCAAAACCAGCCTGCATACTGACGGTGTGGATGTTGCACTAAGTCCCACACGATGCAGTTTCATGCAGATGATTCCGTCCACAGGGGAAAAAAAACTGAGTAGCACTCGTTGTAACTGACTCTGGATGTGACGTCTTCCAGCAGAGTCTTTGCACATGACTCAAGGGTGCATGCGCAAGGTCTCAGCCAAGACGTTCTTGTCACCTTGGCTATTTTAGGAGCTGATGAATGCAGGGTTTTCCTATATTCCCTCTCTCCCTGCCCAGATACTGTCGTTTTGTTCATTCACTCTGAAACTTTAAAAGTTTAATATGATTCCTGGATATTTACACCACAAAGTTTGTTTCTCTGTGTGTTGTTGGCAGGTAATTATAGCGAATGCTGAAAAATGAATGACTTCAAAGATATAAGATGAGACAGGGAATAAATGTGTTTGTTTCCACATTTCAGATCGACCCAAGATCCGGTTGCCTCGAGCTCTCAGGTCCCGATACATCAAGAAGGTTGGGGAGCAGATCAATCTGGTCGTCCCATTTATAGTAAGCTGGCACGCAAAAAATGAAAGCCTCCCCCAGATACAAACTTATATTTAACCTTTTATTTTGGGCTGTTTTAATCCACTTCTCAGGGTAAGCCCAAACCTGTAGTGACCTGGCTAAAGGATGGTCAGCCTTTGGATACGAAACGAGTCAACGTCAGGAGCACGGACAGGGACAGCATCATGTTTATTCGTGGCGGTCAGAGGGAGGACTCTGGTGTTTATGAAATCATGGTTAAAGTGGACAGCTTTGAAGACAAAGCAAGATTCACCCTTCAGGTTGTAGGTGAGTCATATATGAGTTGGATCTTATAAACAAGAAACATTTGGACTCACCATGTTTACTTGACCTTCCTGATGAAGCTGACATGTTGACTTCTTGGATTGGAACATTGCAACTTGCTCCAACAGCAGATTTCACCTCTAACAACATTCACATCGATAACTTGTGTTACATTATTGAATATTTTAATATGAATATTTTATAGTACACTGACAGTAAAGTGTGTGTCCTCAGAGCTCCCTGGTGCTCCTGCAAGCGTGAAGCTGGTAGATACATGGGGCTTCAATGCTGCTTTGGAGTGGACTCCCCCCAAGGATGATGGCAACTCAGATATCACTGGTTACACTGTCCAGAAGGCTGATCAGAAAACAATGGTATGGCACATGTTTACTATAATAACAGCTTTAAATAAAACTAGCAATCCTTGAAGGAATGCATATTGTCCACCAAACAAAAATTAGATTTTTTTTTTTGTGTTTGCTATAAGGTCCATTAGTTGTGGCAGCTATCTTGAATTGAGTTGTTAACTGAATGTAGATGCTCGTCAAATGAAAGTTTTGAGAGATTTTGCTAGAAAGTCAGATAAAGAAGCAAACAGATAAAGAGCAAGTAATTAAACAGGCCACCAAACTACCAAACTGGTTCAGTTATAGTAATAACTTTAATTTTTCATGCCTGCAGAGCTAATGCAATTTGTTGATTGTGTGCTCACCCTCTGCAGGAATGGTTCACAGTGCTGGAGCACTACCACCGACTGTCGGTCACCGTCTCAGACCTCGTCATGGGTAACTCATACTTCTTCAGGGTGTTCGCTGAGAACCAAGTGGGCCGGGGCGAGATGAGCGCTGTCACCAAGGAGACGGCCACAATCCAGAAAACAGGTGACTTTACATGTCATACTATTGTGCTCTGGGTTTGATTTGTTCATATGAAGATGAGTGTAGTGACTGGGCTGCAGCCCTGCTGGATACGATAATGAGCTGCAGTTAATCTGTAAGTGTTTAAAGCGATGGCTTGAGGAGTTGAAATGACCTTGGCAATTACTTGTAAACCTGAGTGGGTAACACTCTTGGCTGGTGTTCAGATTTCACATGAATTTAACACCCTGTGAAACCATTAAAGCCTCTTGCGGTGCCATGTTTGTATGTGTATGAGGAGGAGGGGGGGAGTTTTATATTTACTCATATTGAGAAATGACCATCTGTCTGTGCATTTTGTAGACTGTGTGGTCTAAGTGTCAGATGTCTTTATTTGTACATTAAAGTACTAGCTGAATACCAAAAGACTGGTACATTTTGAACACAAACAATATATAACAGAGTTGCAATAATAATGTGTTTTGTAAATGGAAAAGTAATATTGTACCTTCCTTGATTTTATTAATCAAATGGATTTTTGGTCGAATAAATGTAAGAAATTGCTTTAATTAACTGCATGTGTTTTCATCCTCCACCTTTTTATTGGTGTTGGATGACCATTAGCGTACTGTAGTTGCTGCTACATCTGTGTTCTAGTATTATTGGAGCTATCTAAGCTAGGCTATATTTGAGTCCTAGCCTGTAGACTTCAGGTTGAGGCATTTTCAATTTCAAGTGTTTTGTCAATTTTCACCTGATTTTTTTTTTTTTTTCCCACAATTAAATGTTGTGAATGTTCCTGAACTTGGTCAGAAGCAGTACTTGCCTGAGCACATATTGTACACAGCAACAATAAATATTTGTTCTAATAAAATGTGCACACACTGTACAAATAAGTAAAAAAAAAAAAAAAAAAAAGTCTAATTGTCCTCAAAGCAAACAAAACGTGCACATTAAATAACAACTGCAGCTAAAAAATAAAAAATAAAAAAAAATTCTAGAATAAATATGTAATTTTCTATCATAAAAAAATTAAAGGTAATCATCGTGTTCAAATGTCCCAGAGCGTAGCCTGGTCACTTGTAAAGAGCCACTAATGATAAGTTTAAGTTTCATAAAGGTTTTTGTTAGTATTGTATCAGTATTTAATAAATTATACTCAGATGTAGTTTTGTATGTAATACAGGTATTGTGTACAAACCTCCTGAGTACCAGGAACATGACTTCAGTGAGGCACCCAAGTTCACCACCCCGCTCATCGACCGTGCAGCCACCGTGGGATACACAACCAAGCTGCTGTGTTCTGTTCGAGGAAGTCCCAAGGTCAGTGCTCAGAGGTGCATTGATCAAAACGGTCCTGGTTAATTAAATTTTCTAACTTTTTTTTCATAAAGTACATTCATTATTTCTTATCAGTGCAGATACTTAATGATATATCTGACAATACTCTATAACTGAAAAGAAAACCTAATTATATGACTTATTATTAGGACTTAGAAAGCTGAACCCTTAAGTCATATAGTTCATAAATATTTGAAAGCAAACTGAGATGCACCTCTTATTTTACAGCATCTTCAGTTATTTTCATTGTCCTGATGACATCAACCATGACTCTATTGCTCACTTCATTTTGCACTTTATCTGTTCAAATGAGCTAATGGGATTACTTCAGGTGCTCCCTCTAATCTCACAGTTAAGGTTATTATACCCTTCTGCTATGTGGTAGGATGCTAGATGTGCACAGTAAAACTGTTTTATGACACTACAGCTAAATAAACATAGTTAATAAATAAAATGCAACAGCACATTCTGTGTAAGTTCCTTCTCAATATGAAATTTTCAATTAAATGTTTTTATTTAATCATTTACTTGTGGTTTTCAGGCCAACTCTTCCTCTAAGCTCAAAGGTAGTCAAACAGGTGATCAACGATAACCGACTAGTGATACCATTTGTCCTTGAATTTATTGATATACTCTCAAAATGGTACCAGTTCACCAAAATCTCATCCTAGGTGGGCTGTATATATTCACCTCTTGGGCCTGCTTTCCTCTGTGCTATAGATTTTGGAAAATCGTTGACGAGGTACAGCAGAAAGGCCAGTAGACTGATAAGTTGTCCATCTGTCTCTGATAACGAGTTGTCACACAGAGAAGAGACAACATTAGCAGCTGAGAGAGGAGCGCACCAAAGAGACAGATAAGAAGTTAAGCTCGATGGACTGTCATGTTAACATGGATATGTTGCCGTATCACAGTAGATCCTATTTTTGCCACCAGTCCAGACTGCAGAGCATCTTCCTTTATCAGTGTGAAAGACAATCTCTGTGCCGTCCACTGACATAAAAGTAGGGGATGGATTGTTTGGTTCACACTGTCTTGGTTTAACCACTTATCTCTGTTATTTGAATGTCCGCAGAAGGTGCTTGCAGTTATTTTAGAAAGTACGTAGGCACTGATGACACTTTGAGCTATTTGTTAATGTTAGCATACTTGCACGCTTGCAATAACACATGCTGGGAGTTTGTGAGCTTTAGTGTTTGACATGATGACCATTTTGGTTTGATTCATTGAATCACTAACATTTCTAAACTTGGATTAAGTTTAATAATGAAAGAACAAAAATAGGAAGGATGCCATTTTTCTGGTTTGGGGCTTGTGGTTCATTTATAGACTGAGCAGTAATAACACTGATGTAAGCTTTGGATAAAAGCGAGTGTGAGAAAAGGAAAGAAGGGTAACGTGGACGCCTCGGTTTGCAACAGCTTAAATGTTTATTATCTGTTTTGTAATATTTAATCTGAAAACAATGCTTATCACTTAGCACTGAAGGTGTTTTATGGATATTTGTTGACGGTTTTGAAGTGTACATATTCAGAGTGGGTATTTCCATAAACTTAGACTCCTGTGATTAGAAAAGTATAATTTTAATTGTACAGTATGTAATGTTAATAAATCACATAACCTGCATTAAACAACAGGTGATATTGTTTGTCCATGTTGTGCTTTTATGCTGTCAGCTGTTAAATGACACATTATATTTTAGATTGTGCTGGCAGGTTGTCTATAATTTAGGTGACTCCTCCTCCCATCAAAAACACTTTGCTCTCCATATAAGAGGGTGCTCCTTCCTTCCACCTTTGTTATCACTTTTACCACCTGCCTGACTCAAAAACCATGTTGACTTTGTGCAAAAAGAACTTTATATTGTCCAGCAATAACATTCGGTGCTAAACTGAACACATAAAAGTAACCTCACAGCTGCCCATCATAAATATGAGTTGATGGTTTTTATTCATTTGTCACAGCATACACAATGTAAAGTTCAAAAACATATGAAGTTATTAAATAGCTTTTTTCTTTCTAACAGCCTAAGATCGAGTGGTTAAAGAATCAGATGATCATTGGTAATGACCCCAAGTTTCGTCAGATTTCCACCCAGGGGATTTGTTCCCTCGAGATCCGCAAGCCGTGCTGCTTTGATGGTGGTGTGTACACCTGCAGAGCCAAGAACGCCCAGGGAGAAGCCACTGTGTCCTGCAAACTGGAGGTCAAACGTATGTATCCAAAAGCTTCCAGTCTTTACTTTGTTCAGGGTTGTGTTGTTGTGTGCCCTGTGGTGTAGCCTATCATTAGAAAATAATATATTTTCTTCATTTCTGTATTTCTCTTCCAACAGAGGTTATTCTTCCAGAAGCTAACAAAGAAAAGGGGAAATAAACCAAAATGTCCAGAGGTAAAGACTAGTACAAAAATCAAGCAGCAAATTTGTAACCATTGTTCTTGAATTGGAATAGTAAACTGGAGGACATGAAGTGTCCTCTGCTTTCCAAAATAAATCACTAAATTAATTTCAAGAACAACCTAAACTACAGTCAAAATCCTCTCAAGAAGGAAAATGAAGGATCAGACGGTGCCTTTAGGTGACAGCACCAGCTTTTAAAAGTGACTCCAGATGTTCTGACAAGCAGCCAAAGTCTTCACATTACCATGAGTAGACAGGGCTGGTTAAGAGGACAAAACCAGAGCAGATAATCCTTGATAGAGAGTACTCTTTGGGTCTTGCAGAAATGGGGACCTTAAAAAAATCCTAACACATTCTACCCAAATGATGCTTGAATACTTTTGGACTCAATATTTTATCTTCCCTCCAATCTGGCTTCAAGAAACAATATAGTGCAATGACTGCTTTGCTAGAGGTTTTTTTTTATGTTGTTGTTGAAGCTTTGGATGCTAAAGATTACTGTGCTACACTTTACTTAGACTTGTCCAAAGCTTACTGTGGATCATGATCACACTGTTGGTTGGTTCTCAAACTATCTCTCAGGTCGGAGACAATGTTTTTGAGATAACATTACCTCATCCGGCTACCTAACGGTCACTAATGGTATGCCACAAGGCTCAGTTTTAGGACCTATTATTTTTACAATTTATAATCATGTAGGTCAAAACATTCCTGACAGATCCTTGCATCTCTTTGCCAACAATACTATTGTTTATTGCTGAGCTAACACCATTGCCAAGGCTTTCCAGCTTCTACAGTCTGCAGTTGACGTCATTCAGTCAGACTTTTCCCATATCAAACTCTTGATTTATTGTTTTATAACACTGCTTTTATTTTAATTGCATTTTTACTGTAATTTATTGTTGTCTGTACTTCATAAGTTGTCTGTCTAAAACAGTAAATGAGTCCTCGCGACTCAACGAGACTAACCTGTATAAATAAACGCTGAATGAATGGATGATCATGGTTGAAGTGGTTATTACCATCTTAAGGACTCAATTTAACTCTCATCTTTAATTATCTTCCCTACAGAGTCTTTAAAGAAGCAACAAAATCTAGGTCTTATGTTTTAAGGTGAGTCAAAAGCATTCTTTATATTGTTAGGACAGGACTCTGCAAACTTATCTCCACTTAGGGACAAACATTGTTACATTTTATTATCATGAAATAAAAATAAATCAGTGTAATGTACTCTGAAATGAATGAACATGAGTGTGAGCATATTAAACACACAACTCCCTCTGTTTCTGTTTGTTTAACCTTTCTTGCAGAGTGTTACAGTAAATGAATGAAGAAGCAACAGCTGGCTGTGCTGAAGTGTGAAAATAGCAAAGGAAGGGACGGAAGGACACAAGAACACCTCTGCACAGTCCTGACTGTCCCAGTCCTGATGCTGTATGAGGAAGACAAACATCACACCCATCCCAGTTTGACAAATGTGTTGTTTTAGTTGGTATGAGACAATAATCTTATGTCAGTTTTTCTAAGTCATTACTTCACAATAAAGCATTCATGAATGCAATAAAATGCTCCTGAAATGACTATTAATAAATCTATATTTTACTAAATTCTGTGGCTTTCTATTCTAATTTTAAGACGTGGTATTTGAAATTTACCATATGATTAAAAAAAATACAGGATTTATAGATTTTCTGTTGAGATGGTAAATCATTTGTCCTAATGATTTTAAACTGAAACAGCTCTTCAGAAACTTATTGACTACAGAAAAGTAATATAAATGCAGTTAAGAGCTATGCAGAAAGCTTAATCTCCTGTTTTAAGATGTCTTGAGTTTTTTTATGTTGTTCAATCAAAAAAAAAAAAAACAGAATAGAAATGAGAATCAAAGTTTCCTCCAAAAGTTAATAGTTGTAGATGTACTGTACGTACAACAATTACTGAGAGTGTCATTAAAAAGTCTCCATTCATGACATATTTTACTTAAAAACAGTTGAGATATATGGGGTGTTTACAAGATCACCCACGTTTATGACTTTGAATGATGATTACTCAAAGCTTTCATAGAAAAGTTTAGTTAGAACAAATAAATGTTGAAACTTCAGTTTTAGTTCACTGGATGCGTATCATGTTCCTCATCAAGCTGAATTAGCACACAGCATACGGTCAATGATTTCAGAAGCCTGATGGTGCCATGCAGGGAAACGGGCACAGGCAAGAACATGTATTCCACATAGAGGCATATTCTAGTGAGGACGATTTCAGTGGAGCAAGTTCAGGTGATTTAGAAATCTATGAAAATTATTTGTAAGTGATGAAGAAGAAAGTAGAACTGTTCTTGAAATTGTTGCTCAACAAGGAGGGCCTAACAGCAAGAAGTGGCAACGCTATGAAAAGACTGATTGGTACAGGAAGCTGCAGCTTCACGTTCAAATATTGCCACATTGATTTTTTTTTTCTCAAACACACTAAAACTGACTAAACAATGAATACACTACACTACACCCTAACTATAAAATACAAATACGCTAAACATGACAAATCTCTCAAGTCTCATTACGTACTCCTGCTCTGCTATGTCTCTATCGCCGCCAAACCTCCTTCAACTCCTGCGTCGTTTTCTTCTCTGTCCTGTAGATTTTTTTTTGGTGCTTGACAAATAACATCATACCTCAGTCAGAAAGTATGTGGGTGGTTGATTGTTTTGGGTGGGAGTGTTTTCTCCATGAGACTGCTCATCTTTGCTGCAGCCTTCCGCTCCAACGCGATTCAAGTGTGATGATAATTTTCAGAAAAACATGAGAATTATGGATCAAATCTCTGGTTTTACTTGGCCTGTCAACACAATTTAAAGGTTTATAGTTTAAAGTCTGTACTTTTGACAGAAAATAAAATGACCAAGTGTCTTACCTGCAAAAATCCCTGTTTCCTCACAACTCTCAATGTGCGTGCGCTTTTCGCAGGACTGTGGGTGTCTGATCCTTCGTTTCCCAGTTCCTGTGTATGGTGGATCTGCCTGAATAATTGGCATAACGTATTTCCTCAGTCTGTTGTTAAACATTTCTTTAAATCAAAATTCCTGCATCATTATCAATTCATATTCCTCAGATTGGAAGTCTTTGGAACGCAGAGCACTGTTGGGCCATGGTGCTGTAAAGTGTGCCTGTTTGACTTTGCCAAACTTTTCCCATTTCTTGTAAATTTCCCTGGTGGTCTGGTCTCATTTTACTACATATCTAGTGGCTATAGCTACTAGCCAGAGAGAGAACACAGTAGAAACTAGCCATAGAAGAAGAGAAGTGAAAGTAAAGGAGTCTGAAGCTGATCGGTCTTGTGCCTGTTCCTTAATTTTCTCAAGTTTGAAGCACCAGACACTATGGTGAAGAAAGCCCGACAAAAACTCTACTTCCTAAGGAGACTAAAGAAGTTTGGTACAAACACCAACATCCTCACCAACATTTATATGTGCACAATTGAGAGCCTGCTGACAGGCTGCATCACAGGGTGGTATAGGAACTGCACCAGTCAGAGCCGGAAAGCGCTATAGAGGGTGGTGCAAACAGCGGAGGACATCTCTGGTAGCAGTCTCCACACCATCTAGGACATCTACCACAGCCGGTGTCTGCGTGAAGCACGCACACCCACCCAGCACAAGGACTCTTCCATCTATTACCCTCAGGCAGACAATACAGGAGTTTGTCCTCGTGTACAAAGAAACTAAAGGACAACTATTATCCACAAGCTGTCAGATTACTGAACTCGATAAATAATACAGAACTACTGATAATAACAATGCACCAAGCCACATCTGTGACAACTAACATGACTAATATTAGCTTGTGATGGCTAATTGCTTATTGCTGCTGCACAGTATCTATGTATCCACCTTACCTTCATAATTCAATGTCAGTGTCATTACCTGTGCAATAACCTGTCACACAACCTGTGAAGTA
>JARVGS010000127.1:19564131-19576935 GCA_031762315.1 Hypsolebias antenori
GAAGGGAACATCCGAAAAAAAAAAAATATAGTAGTAATAATTATTATAATTTCATAATAATGAATAGTATTACAGATATATCTCTCCATATTAGAAATAGGGAGATGTTGACCATTTTTCTAAAACTATTATTACTTTGATTATTTCTAAAATGTACTCCAGAAATTTTCAACATAAATGTGGGTGCAGCTGCCAAGGTAACGAAGCAAGCGAAGCAGATACAATGTATTTTGTTTGTTTTGTATTTATCCTCACAGTTTCACTGCAGTCCAAGAAATGAGGTGGGACCAAACTGAACAAGAAGGCAAAAGTGAAGTCTTTCCTTCCTAACCAGGAAATGTTTTTCTCCCTAGAGTCCACCACATCCTGGCAGAAAGGAAATGATCACAAACTGGTCAACACTTACAAAAACTCTGTTAGGATGTTTGGGTAAATGTGTCAAGGTGCAATTGTTTTAGGCAGATGTTTTTCCAAAGTTAGCTCCCAACTAGCAAATTCTGCTTTTACGCACGTTGTAATGTGACACAAAAACCACAGCAATCTATAAACACATTTCTACATATCAATTAGAAATTCTGCTAAATGCATCTTAAATTACATCCTAAAATTGTCCTTACGTTTCTCAAAGGAATGCAGACTGCCTGCCGCCTTTTATGCTGGAGTTTTAAACTAAGAACATCTATGGTTGAAAAAAAGGTTTGTAAGATATCATGTTGAGAAATGAGTTGGTTGTTACAGTCAAACCTCAAAAATACCATTACATATGATCTCATGAGATATTGTAAGACGTCACGATTAGAGCATATGCTGTGAATGACCGAATTCAATTAATTTAAGCACGTCAAAAATAAATGAATAAATAAATTTAAAAAAAAAAAGACTGATCAGTCATATTTGTGTTTTTTAAAGGTGAATTTATGAAAATGTATTTGCCATCTTGAAATTTGGTGGCTCCAAAAATGAATCTGTTGTAGCAGTACATGCAATAATTTAATAATTTAATTTCCAAAATAATTCATTAAAATCATTCCAGCAGTTCATGAGATGTTTTGCTAACTGACAAACACAAGCACATGCCCACATGCACCAACTAATTCTTTTTTGTTTTTCTCCTGGGATACATATCAAAATAATGGTACATTCTACATTAATTTTTCTGGCACATTAGTAAATTTAGAAACAGTTTTAACTGGAGAGTGTTTAACTTAAAATTTTATTCAATAGATGCTTATTAGGTGGTATAAAAACAAAACTTTAATGCATTAGAAGTGAGTTTAAATGTCTATCATGGGAGAATAAACCTGTTACATCAGGACTCAAACTCACCATTTAAAAGATGACAATTGTTGCTTAAAAATAATATCTTCACAGTCATAAGGTCATTATTTCAGTTTTTTTTAACAATGACTGAAAAACATTGAAAAGCAGAATAACTTCTTTTATACCTGAAAATAAAAACAATACCTTTAGCTTTTTTCCTTAAATATAATTTGTATTGTTATTAAAACTAAAATGAAAGTGTGTTCTGTTTGGTTAAAGACATATACAGTATTTTAAAACACTTTAATATCTTTCCACCATTGTAATTTATGATAGATAATTTTTTGGGGGCATAACGGTCTTGTAATACAATTTTGTTGACTCTGAACACAGTAGAATATAGATTTTATTTTATTTTTTTAATCTTAATGCCAAACGTCTGTTAAGTGGAATCACATTTGGAGCCCAAGAAAAAAGGACAGTGCATCAGTTTTTTCTTTAAAGTGTTTTTGTTGTGTTCTCTATGAAGGATTCTGCATGTTCTATTAATTTGCTCCCTTATTATATTTGTTTTAAATAGCAAACAGTCCTAGGCCCACTCTGACCCGAAATTCAGCCTTTGACCAAATGTATCCTGGAGAATCCATCATCTTCACCTGCACCGTCAGTGTGTCCACCGGATGGGAATATGTGTGGTACCATAACGGAAAAGAACTCCAGTCGCCCAGCAGAAACACTTACAGTATACCTTCTACAGCTCATTCTAACAGTGGAGAATACTACTGTAAAGGCAAGAGAGGCCAAACCCCATTCTTCACAGATCAGAGTGATTCTACTTCACTTCATGTTTCTGGTAAGCTCATATTTTTGTGTCACCAGGAAGATCTCAGTACAGCAGATGCAGTATGACCTGTGTGTATATTTTAGTAAAAATTGTGATATTTTATTATCTGATGATGCTTGTGGTATTTGTGTTTTTCTGATGCATTTTTCTAAGTTTAAACTAAAAGATGTCGTTGATCATGTGTTGTTTCAGACCCGCCAACACCAATTCTTAAGCTGCTGAGTTCCTGGTCAGACGTGTTTCAAAATGAGCTCTTGGAGTTTGGTTGTGATGGGAGCAGTCCAGAGTGGACCTTCACCTGGTACAAAGATGACAAAGAGCTGCAGAAAGACTCAAACATGGTACTAAATGAAAAGGGATCTGTGCTCAACATCACGTCTGTCAGTCGTGCCCATCAAGGACAATTTGCCTGTAAAGCTCACCTTCCATCCAGAGGAGTCACCTCTGGATTCAGCAGCACAACTACTGTGAGAGTTTATGGTGAGTTTTTGATCCTGATATAAAATGTTATTATCTTTTTACGTGAAACATACTTTTTTACAGTCTGTTTATTTTACATTTTAAATAACCTCTCTTTTGTAAATGTGTGCATTCAATCATGTTTATTAATTGACTAGTTCTTGTGCTTTCCTCCTCGATATTCATATAGTAAAATATCATTAACATCATAAAGTATAGCAGGTCTATTGTATAGTACGTCAAGTTAAATGTGTCAAAAGCCATAATAAGCCTGAAAATTTTTGTTTTGAAGAGCAGTAATACATTTTTCTGAACTGTTTGTCTTTTTTTCAGACAGCATACCCAAACCTTCACTGAGCTGGTATCCTGGTTTTGCTCCAATGTATGTTAAAGAAACAGTGAACTTCACTTGCGGAGTTGTCGTTTCCTCTGGCTGGAGCTATCAGTGGTATGAAGGTGAAACGAAGCGTCCTTACACTGGCAGTACAATCAGTATCAACCTGGACGTTTCTCACAAAGGGATGTATTCCTGCAAAGCCAGCAGAGGTGAAAAGACATCGACAGGACATAGTAATGAAATAAACCTGGATGTTCAAGGTTGGTCAACAAAATTCATGTCACTGATATTTTTAAACAAAGTAGAAATATTCAATTCATCAAGTTGTTTTCCTTTTCTTACTGCCATTCAAAGCTTTAGAGGATGTTTCAGCTTCAGAGCAAGAGAGCTTCCTTTTTTCTGCATGTTCTGTTGAAACAGGATGTTGTGGTGTAGCATTAGTCTCAGAGGGACACCTCTCTATTTGCATGCATATAGGTGTTCTTTTAGGAAAAGTGAGGTGACTTGTACTTGACTAGAAGTGACAAAAAAATGACATTATAAATGGTGATGTATGTAAATTGCAACAAGAAGTGTTAAGTCCTTAAATGGTTAGCTAAAGTTGACATGATTAAGGAAATGATGCAGTCAAACCAGAGCCATGCTTTGTTACTTATATTAAATTATTGCTTTTTGTCTTTTGCAACACGAGAGCTGCCATTTATCATCTCAGGGAAGTCCGCACAAGGGGTGGAAGAAGCAACGAATAAAAAGGATAAAGAACTGAAATTTAGAACAGTGGAAGTGATTGAGAAATTGTAAACTGATTTGATGAATTGCTTTATTTTATTTTTTTAACGCCGGTGGAGTCGTCCACAGAAAGCCGTCTTTCAAGGAGAAAATAAAACAACAGGTGATCGTGCACTCCATCAGTGTGCATCGATCTGTAGAAAGTATTAGCAAGCCAGCAGGCAGTATTTTTTTTCCCACCTAAAAAATACTTTCACCATTTATATGTTTGAACACTGAGTTAGCTTGCTATGCGTTTTGTCACTTCTGTTTTTGTTACTTTACTACACCTGTTAGATTTGGGTACAATGAGAAGTAGTTCCAGTTATAACCCTACAGAGACGACTCGCATTATGTTTCAATATGTTTTTTTCTCCCTGTAGAGATTCCTGTTCCGACACTGGACAAAGTAACCGAGTGGCTGGATGTGTTTCCCACTGAGACTGTGAAGCTGAGATGTCAGATGCAAAGTGATGGCTGGACATTCGCATGGTACAAAGATACAGAGGAGGTCAGGGCTGATGACACTGTCAAAACTGGAACCAGTGGGAGCACTCTTTCCATAAAATCTGCTTCAGCCTCACACTGTGGACGCTACACATGTTCAGGAGAAATGAAGAGCAGATCTGTCAGCAGCACTCATAGCTCTGAAGTCACACTTCGCGTCTATGGTGAGATATTTTGCCTCCTTTTTACCAAATATACTTTTTTTTTCAGTTCAACTGATCTGTTCTTGAGTTGACAAAGGAACTAAGCAAAAACAGTGGTTTCAAAGAAAACGTGTTGGACATGTTTCAAAATGTCTGATCCACTCAATTTGTCATTGTGCAGTGATGCAATACCATGTTCACATCTTTTAGGTGTTTGAAGTTAAAGGAAAATGATATAATTTGTAGCCAATTTAGCATCAAAGAAAACATTCCAACATGAAATCCAACTACAATTAGTTTAAGAAATACAGATTTTTTAAAATCTCCATATAAAATTGTTGAAAAAGTTTTATTTTCTATATCTATATATCCATGTAGCTTCTGAAAGTCAACCTTGTTAAAGCTGGCTGCTTCTTTAAAGAAAAGGCCAAAGTGCTGTAGATTTCAGTGAATTATCTTCTTAAGCAGAACTACTCTAACTGTTATGTAACTTATTTTTAATTGCGTTCACTTCTCAGATGCTAAGCCCACAGTCACGCTGACGCAGCATCCCGAGCACAGTTTGATGCACACTGAAGATTCGGTCTCCTTCTGCTGTCACATTAATGTCTCCTCTGGATGGGAATACCAGTGGTACAAAGATGGAAGACCACTTCAAGAGTCCAAAAACAATCTCAGCATTGATTCTGTGCAAAGTAAAGACTCTGGATCATATCACTGTGAAGTCAAAAGAGGAAAAGATACTGTATTCATATCAAACAAAAGTGAAACGGTGACACTAAAAGTTGATGGTGTGTTTATTTCTTTTCTTACTTCCTTCATTCCATCTATTTTTTATTTTTTACTTTAATGATGGTTAGCACTGTTTTTGCTGCAGAGCGTCCACAGGCAAGTATAATCCTGTTAACTGGATGGACAGAGGTCTTCTCCACTGACAGCTTGGTGCTCGAGTGCGAAGTGAAGAAGAGCCCCTACACGTGGAACTACACGTGGTAAAACCTCAGACGACAAATACATCCTATGTCATCTTTTGAAAATCTGTGATTAAAAACGCCTTCAAAACAAAATCAAAAACAGGTTCAAGGAGAAAACAGGGCTCGATCAGACTCCCTCCAAGAAACATACTGTCACGCCCCAAGACGACCCTGAGCAGAGCCTCTACTCCTGCCAGGGGATCCGCAACGAGAGACCATCGTATTCAGGAAAGAGTGAGTCCCTAAAGACCAAGAACCTTCGTGAGTATGAGATGTTTGAGTTATGAATATTTTACCCAGTGTGTTCTATACCTCTATATTTTCCATCACTGATTGTATTTTAACTTGTAGTTTTAAAGAGGAGGATTCTTCTGTCCATCTCTGGCTGCCTCTTCTTTGGCATCATTGCTGTCTTCCTGGGATGCATCGCCCTTAGAGTTTTCCGCAAACCAGGTTTGGCTTTAACTTGCGATTTTGAAGCTGTGCAATAATAAATTTGTTCATTTTTACCTGATGTCTTTGGCTTAATAAGGTCAGGTGGTTAGCTAGCAGTCATGTATAGCTCTGGGCCTTTAAATTATTTGATTTGCGGGCAGCTGTGTTCAGTTGCAGCACACAGTCTACACCACAAACATAGCCACCAGAGTATGTAGCTGTTGGTGGAGTCCAAATGTGATCTGAGGATTAGATGTGACACCCAAGTTGAACATTAAACCTCACAGTGAGGTAGTATCTGTAACGTTTCTGCTCTTGTCTCACAGGTGATGATGTTGAGAAGGAAGAAGAACCCCCTCTGTTTCTTACCATGGCTCAGTTGAAGGACCGTACCAGTAAGTGAACTCCACCTCTGGTGGTTTCAATGGGTTTGATGGCTCTTTATTCTGAAGGTAGAGACTCACCAATGATTCACCGCCAGTTATTTTTGGTCTTTCTTTGTGAAACTACCTTCTGCTATATTAACTTGCTGGTCTGACCTAAATACCACTGTATATATTTTTGTTCTTCTTGTTGCAGATGCAATCAGTCCACTCACTGATTACATCACTGATGCAGATCTGAATGCGCCACCAAAAGGTACCAAAAATA
Source organism: Hypsolebias antenori (assembly GCA_031762315.1). Taxonomy (NCBI): domain Eukaryota; kingdom Metazoa; phylum Chordata; class Actinopteri; order Cyprinodontiformes; family Rivulidae; genus Hypsolebias; species Hypsolebias antenori. The sequence goes on from JARVGS010000127.1 coordinate 19,570,510, forward strand.
AATAAAAGTAAAATACAGATGATGAGGAAACTTAGATCTTCGATTTAAGGTGTCTGCCATGAGATTCCATCCATCTGTTTTCTTTAACCCGCTTCTTCCTTTTCGGGTTGCGGGAGTGCACTAGTGCCCATATCCAGCAGTCACTGTGAGAGAGGCGGGGTACACCCTGGATGGGTCGCAAGTCCATCACAGGGACACATAGAGACAAACAAGACAAAACAACCATTCACTCTTTCACTCACAACTAGAGAAAAGTTAAGAATTACCATTCAGCTTAACATGCATGTTTTTGGTCTGTGGGAGGAGTACCCAGAGAAAACCCACGTATGCACGGAGAGAACATGCAAACTGCATCCAGAAAGGTTCCCAGCCAGGATTCAGTCTGGTGACTTTCTTGCCGAGAGGCAGCAGCTCTACCAACTGAGCCGCATAGCTGCTCACCGTGGGCATCTGATCTTAAAAAACACAAAAATGGCAGTAACTTAGTCAATTTTAACAGTTTAAGATGGCGTGAGATTGTGCATAACATTATTTCCAAGGTTTGGCACAAATGTTGTTTCTTAACATACCCTGATGCATGCTCAATAATCCAGGTAGAAAAATCTAAAAAAGCTTATCTAAAAATAGCTTTTTTAGGTCGTTTCGTAACATTCAGTGCATCCGGAAAGTATTCACAGCGCTTCACTTTTTCCACATTTTATATTACAGCTTTACTGTATTCCAAATTGTATTGAATTAATCTCTTTCTTCAAAATTCTATACACAAAATACCCCTTTATGACAATGTGAAAAAAAAAATCTGATTTTTGCAAATTGATTAAAATATAATACTGAGAAATCATAGGTATTCACAGACTTTTGCTTAATATTTTGTTGAACCACCTTTGTCAGCAATTACAGCCTCAAGTCTCTTTGAATTCAAGCTGACTACACCTATCTTTAGATGGTTTGTCCTATTCTTCTTTGCAGTACGTCTTAAGCTCCATCAGGTTGGATGGGAAATGTCTGTGCAGTCATTTTCAGATATCTCCAGAGATATTCAATCAGATTCAAGTCTGGACTCTGGCTTGGTCACTCCAGGACATTCACAGAGTGGTCCTGAAGCCCCTCCTTTGAGATCCTGGCCATGTTTTGGGTCATTGTCCTGATGAAAAATGAACCATCACCCCAGTCTGATGTCAAGAGCACTCAGGAGCAAGTTTACATCCAGGATGTCTCTGTTCCTTGCTGCATTCATCTTTCCCTCTATCTGTTCCTGCTGCTGAAAAACATGCCCCTAGCATGATGCTGCCACCACCATGCTTCACTGTAGGGATGGCATTGGCCTGGTGCTGAACCGTGCCTGGTTTCCTCCAACCATGACACCTGGCATTCACACCAAAGAGTTCAATATTTGTCTCATCAGACCAGAGAATTTTGTTTCTCATGGTCTGAGAGTCCTTCTCATGCCTTTTGGCAAACTCCAGATGGACTGACATGTGACTTTTATTAAGGAATGACTTTCATCTGACCATTCTACCATACAGTCCTGATTGGTGGATTGCTGCAGAGATGGTTGCCTTTCTGGAAGGTTCTTCTTTCTCCACAGAGGAACACTGAAGCTTTGACAGAGTAGCCATCGGGTTCTTGGTCACCTCCCTGACTAAGGTCCTTTTCCTCTGATTGCTCAGTTTAGGCGACCGACCAACTCTAGGAAGAGTCCTGGTGCTTCCAAACTTCTTCCATTTTTGAATGATGGAGGTTGCTGTGCTCATCAGGACATTTAAAGCAGAAGAAAATTGTCTGTATCCTTCCCCAGATTTGTGACCTTAACACAATCCCGTCTCTGAGGTCTACAGACAATTCCTTTCATGCTTGTGTTTATGCTCTGACATGCAGTCAACTGTGGGACCTTCTATAGGCAGGTGTGTGCCTTTCCAACTCAATTCCAGTCATCTAAGTTTACCACAGGTGGAACCCATTTAAGTTGTAGAAACATCTCAAGGATGATCAGTGAAACAGGATCTGAGCTCCATTTGAGCTTCATGGCAAAAGCTGTGAATACTAACGTAGACGTGATTGCTTAACATTTCTAGTTCTAATACATTTGCAAAAATCTCAAAAAATCAGTTTTCACATTGTCATAATGGGGTTTTGTGTGTAAAATTTTGAGGAAATCGATTAATTTAATACATTCTGAAATAAAGCTGTAACATAAAATGTGGAAAAAGTGAAGCACTGTGAACACTTTCCAGATGTACTGTAAGTTAAACATTGTTTAATTTAGTCTAAAACTATGGCACGGCACATATTTGGAGGTAGGGTTCCTTAAGATTCCAAGCTAGAAGTTAAACTGATCTTTATTCATTCTTTTGCAAATTCCTTTCTGAATTAACTGCTTATTATTCAGTAAAAACTAAAAACAGAAAACTATGAAAGAAATCAAATAGTTTCAGGCAGTTGGCTAGAGTTAGTTTTTTTATATTTACCTTAACAAATCTAATGTTATAAATGTGAATTTTGTATCTTACCTGATGTGCAGAGGGTGAGGAGGACGACACAGTTTGCAGTGAAACAACACCATTACCAATCTCCTCACAGGAGGACCAAGGTGATGCATTTAAATCACTAACGCACATCTGTGATGAGCATTACAGAGCTGCTGCAGTTCACTGAACATTTCTGACTAATCTTTGTTTCAGCTGTGACCACCAACGGCCAAGAAACAACAGAAAACGGTGACGCGATGGTTTCCTTTAAACCCTGAGTTTCTGATGGTCTTGCTTTCCTTGCTACCAACTTGTAAAGCCTTCATTATAACTGCAAACAGATAATATTTTAGAGAGGAAACTCTCGGCACATAATTCACTGACTGTTCTGGGTGCCAGTAACAAGCTGAGTGGACAGGTGAAAACCTTTAAGATGTTGGTGGCGCGAGAAAAAGTTCAAGAAAATGACAAACATCGGGGAAATATTTCGTGTATTTCCTTTTAAAGTATATAATGTATTTTTCTGACAGGATAAAATTGTGTATAGATGTGTTTATGTAACCTGATGAACAAAGCAATAGTATTTTTTTCACATCACTGTTTAAACAGGACTGATAAAGACAAATTATTTATGACATCTCCTTCAGTTAGTTTCAGTTATTTAACAGACACCAGATGGCAGTACTGTAACTTCTTCAAAGCTTCTTTTTTGTGGTAAACTGTAAAAGTAAATAATGTAAAATGTGCTCTTTAGAAGCCACTAGTTGGATACAGTTTGATATATTTATCTACAAATCTTGTGCTTTGATATGTGAATTTAACAAAAATAAAAAGTATAAAATGTTGCCACAAGAGCTCCTTGAATCTAACACCAGTCTTCATCTCTCAGCAAAAAGACGTGTTCAATGGCCCATCTGTGGCTCGTTCAGAAGAAACCTGGGACAAGACAAAAAAGCCACATGAAAAACAATCTTTATCCAAACTAGCGAATAAAATCCTGCCGGTTTCATATTCAGAGTTCAGTAACTCACAGCTAGTTGAGAATATCACCCAGTTTCTCCAGATAATACTCGTAGTTCTCCTTGCAATCTTCCCACGGTGTGAATTCCTCGTCCTCCTTGTCCACGTACATTTCCCAGACAAGCTGGAAATCAGCTGGCTTCATCATTCGCAGTTTGCAGCCAGCCTTCACCAGCGCCTTGAGGCCTTCCCTGATCTCTGGCTGCTCCCACTCGAAGAGGCGGGAGCAGAATATGGTGAGATGAAGCTTTTTGCGCTGCTGGAGGATGGTGGCCAGCTTGGCTGCACAGTCTGCACAGGGACTGGATGATACAAACCATGTGACTTCATGTTCTTTAGAGGAGTTCGGGAGCACCTGCAAAAGAAACAGCAGTCGAGGTCAAGTTGAGGTTACTGTAGTTTGAGCCTAAAAGACATTTACCGTATTTTTCGCTGTATAAGTTGCAGTGTTTTTGCATAAATTAGAATTCCTGTGACTTATACAATGAAGCAACATATTTATGTTTTTATGCCAAATTTTGGCTGAGATCTAACGATTTCATTCATTTTGACATGGAAAATATTGGCCACTACCATTTTCAGCCACTAGAGGCTGTCAATTTATATGGCAAGCCAAGTGTTTCATTAATATGTAATAGTGGCTCCCCCCCCCATCCTGTTCAGCGTTGTGGCACTCAGAATTATTGTCTGAGTGTCGAGGTGATGCCCAACAGATTTATTTTCACAAGCAGAACATTATGGCTGGCCTCAATGCTCCACTTGATATATACATAAAACTTTATTATAATTTGTTTTGCGTTTGTTTAAGATGTAATGGACACAGGGCTGAAAAGACAAAGAAGAAAACAAAACTGCAAAAGTTAGAGAAGGGGTAAAAGAGAAAGAAGGTGATAGGAGTAGAGGAGAGAGAGAGAGGTATAAAGAGAACACAAATCAACATAATTGAAATCTGCCTCTAGACCTGCAGAAAGAAAAAAGACAAAACCGAGAAACCACAACAACAAACAACATATACAGTATAATGATACTTAACATCATTAGAAAGTATTTTAGATGGTACATGGTAATACAAGATGTATTCAGTGGCCACCACAGCCCAACTGAGTGTGTATCTGATGAACACCTGAATCTAAACACCTTTGTGAGCATGCTTGTCATTATTAGATTTCTCCATAAAAATGTTCAATAGTGGATGTAGGGACCCACAGACCTGCCCCACAGGACACAATGGCAATACAGGGAGGACTGGAGCCACAGACACACAGCAGCCCCCAAGCCCAGAGCCCCGGGAGTCCCCCCAACAGGGATAACCGCATTTCCCCAGAGAGAAGCAGAGGGAAGTCTTGGGCGATCTCCAGCAACCACATTGCAGAGACCCCAAGATGCTGCAGCAACAAGCCCACAGGCCCTGCCGGCAACCCGCCCCTCCAGAGTAGATTTGGCCATGGACACCGAGCCCCAAGTCCAGAGGTTATACCACCCCCCCCAACAGAGGCCCAACAGAGCCAGGTCACCTAGGCCCCAGCAGGCAGCCACCAGGGCGGGCCGGCACACACCCAATCACACAGCCCAGATGCTGAGAGCCATCAATGCACCGGCGGCAGGGGGGCCCGCCACCGGAAGGGAGCACGATAGGGGGAAGTAGATCCACCTTAAATGGGGTCCCCAGATTGATCCAAGAGAGGGGACCACCCAAAACCCAACCGGAACCGACAGAGCCTCTGTCAGGTCGTCCATGCCCCCGCCCCACACCCCCCGACAGCGACCGCAAGCCAGCCCCAGGCTGGGAGCCAGAACAGCAGGGAGCAGAAATCGGGGGAAGCCAGCCCAGCACACCAAGGACCAACCACCCCAAGAGCCCCACACCACCGGCCCAGAGAAGCCCAGCCCGCCACTTACGCACCCCCCCCCCCACACACACACACACACAAACACACACACAGCACCCCTTACCGTGAATGTCACACCAAGCCGACCAGCAAGCGCCCCGTCAAAATGAAGCTACACCCCCAACCGCCACCCTACACCACCAACAACCACACACACACACAACCACAGCCGACCCCCTGTTGGAACCCGGCAGCCATCCCGTCAAAGGGCCAGCCATTGCAACCAGGAAAACATGATCAAGAAATCCTAACAACTCCAGGAGAACCGGAGCACCCGCCCCACCCCAACCGCCCCCTAAGGCCCCAAGCCCAGCCACAGCCCAGATCCCAACTAGGCAGCCTACCCCACTCCCTGCCCCCAACCCCAAATGTCAAACAGAGTATGGGGGTGTTAAAAAAAAAAAAGAAAAAAAAAACATGAAGACCCAACTCCTCCCTCCTCCCACTTCAATAAGATGTTGATGCATGTTGTTATATAGTGCGTTTAAAATGGGAGGTATGAAGTGGCAACCGGCACAGATCCACCGCCTCCCCAGAGAACAGGCAGTGCCCGGTCACCCTCCCCAACCCTTGCCCAGAAACCTAAATGTCTACATGCTATATATATGAGAGTGGGCGCAGGTCCCAGAGGATTGTACATTCCACCATCTATATGCACCATGTGCCCACTCAAGACCCTATATATGCATGTGTCGTGAGAATTATATAAGTGAGTGTCTAGGTTGTATATTAAAATTGGGGTCCAGGTCTCCACAAACCATGGAGATTGAGGTTCTCCCCACAGCTCAGTAGTGCACCTGAACCCCAAGGCCCTATATGAGTGGTGGTGTGATGGAGTGGGCGGAAGAAGATGTCAGGATGGGGAGGAAGAACTAAGGTGGCATTGCCCTCCCAGGGGCCAGCTCCCCCACTGACCCCAACAGGCACCACCATTCTCCGAGATCTACCAGTGGACGGAGGCTCCAATCCATCCACCTAGGAGCAGGTGGCAGCCGCACCAGGGACCCAGGCCACAGACCAGCCCATAGCCCCAAAGACTGACCAGAACC
>JARVGS010000127.1:19589372-19604588 GCA_031762315.1 Hypsolebias antenori
GTACAACATTTTACACACATTCCAGGGAGTTTATCAGCTAAAAAAAAGTTAATTTTGGGGTAAGTTCCTCTTTAAAAACCAGTAGGACTTGACCAGGCTAACTGCTATTAGCAATACAAGCTGATAACGACTCCAACATGAAGTAATGATGGATGGAGTGCATGTGACTGCAAACTTATAAAAGTTGACAAAGCTGACAGAAGCTCAAAACGTCATCACTACCACAGCGATCGCAACTTTTCATGCGCAAGTCAGCCATGTTGGATTTTGAGGTCGGAGCTGTTCAGGAGACTTTCCAAGTTAGAATTTAGACTCTTAGGGATTTTTACAACTTGGAACTCGGAAACTCAAAACTTCCAAGTTCAAATGAAATGGAGTTTTATCAATCTGTAAATGTAGCTAAGGCACTTTTGCAATTAATGTCCAGCACAAACGGAATTACTGAAAAGAAAACCAAAGACAAATACTGTAATGACCTTAAAGTATACATCTTCAAAGCTACTGGGCATGCTCAGCACACTCAATACCAGACATCCCTGCAAAACAAGAACGAGGAAATGTTGAACTTGGACATGTCAAGAGACGTCAGCAACTCCCCCTCTATATCTCCTTCTGTACCTGTGATCACCTGGTACCACCTTCATCTGACCTTTAGTTTGCACCGCTCCTCCCACAAAGAGATAATATACATGTTCGTAGTAGGGAGTAAACACATTCCATCAAGAAGAGCGCATGTTTCTTCTTTTGGTCCACCTGTAGCGGTGGAAACTTGAAGTGTTGAAACCATTTATATCAGTCCGACTCCCTTTTCTCCCCGTCTGTGTTTCTTTGGATGACTATACCCTGATGAAGAACATCTATGCGTTGGCAGTTTCAGTCTATTAAGGAGCCGATGAATGAGCTGCCTCTGAAGAGGTTTCCCACACAAATATTCATTTCAATAGTCAGCTATTCATTTAGTCAACCAGGAATAAATGAGCAATAGATGAAAATGTATCACAGATAGCGAGATTTTTAAAAAGGTACTTTTTTTTGGCAAAGGGTCCATCATTTTTGCAGTTGTCTTTAAATGAAGCATTTTTTCCCCCCAAACATAAGTAAAACGCACTGATCACACTTCATCAAGAAAACTAATCTCTATCTCAGGTATCATAAAGAACAGGATCCCCACACCGGAAATATATAAATAAATACTGTATATCTATTTGCTTGAACGGAAGCAGCACAGCATCCCCTGGTCCACTTTGTCATTTATCACTGCAGCAATCTTGCAGATAGCCTTATCTCAGCTTAGAGTTTGAGAGTTTCTCATGACACATGACAGGTTTAGGTATTGCAAAATGTCAAAGCTTTGGGGAGGAGGTTTTTTTTTTTATTAAAAAGCTCAGTAACAAAAAGGAACACCGCTTTCGTTCCAACACTGCGGCTGTGTAATTAACAGACCTCAAGGAAAGTTTATAAGGCCACACAGTGCACATGGATGAAACGTTGTCCAAATGATACAAATAATATGCAGGTGTGAATGTGTTTCGCCCAGATGCTGGGACAGAGATCTGAAAATGAAGATATGGATTGTATTTCTTTTCTTTTCGCTCCCTCGGTTAAGCTTTTTACTCCTTTTTGTGTGCGTCTGCCTCTCACAGTTATGGTTCTCCCCCTTGAAGCCATCCTTATCACCACGTATCTAAAATCTTTCACTTCTTCACACATTCACTCCCCTCTTTTTTTATATTTTCCTCATATTCTGGACTACCCCAGCAAATGTATGATTGCCATCATGAACCTCCCTCCCGTTACTCCACGAGCGCCTCCCCTGTCCCACTGACACCAAACTCTGCTCCCATCCCCCAAAAACCACTTCAAACGAGCAGCGCCATCAAAGACCACAGTCAGTCAGCCAGGCAGTCAGCCAGGCAGCCAGTAAGGCAGCCATTCAGCCAGCCTTCTGCTTTGACTTAAAATTACTGTCGTCCCAGTCGCAAGGCTGCTTTCCTCTTCTGATGCACATCAAAGATCCTCTTAAACTCCCCAAGTTTGAGTTTTAAAAGTTTTTCTTGTTGAGCCTTTTCTTCATTTCGCCTGCCGAGGTTTTACACTTGCTTTCTTTCTCTCTTTCTTCTTGTCACCACTTTTTTTTCTCCCCCCTCTAACATGGGCGAGGTCGGTAATGACATGCAGCTCTGCTGTCTTTGCATCTTTCTTCATGACTTTAACTAGTTTTATTTCCTTCAAGGCATGGATTTTGGCCTTCACATGATGACACACTCAAGTACATCAAGCCGAAGCTACGATACAGACGTGTGTGAATACTATGCACTCAGTTCAACTGCTAAAAAAGAGCTTTGCAACCACCAACACTTCTTTGAACATGTGTGTTCATTCTTTTTTCTTGCCGTTGCCTGCATAAGTTTATGGGTCCATTCAAGGACAGAGAAAGTGACAAAAGAGAGCGGAGAGGCGAGCAGGCTGGGTGGAATGGCATTTGAGGAACGTTTGAAAGGAGCATAAAGATAATAAAAGCAAAGTGACACATCTTTTCTATGTTTCAGACCTTTCAAGGTCATTAGACCCAAAATGTTGTGGTGGATCCTCATGTTGGGGACTGCGATGTAAGTGTGGGCCAGAGGATGGCGCCACATCTGTATGTTAACCAGGCAGCAACATTGAGACTGTGGTTAAAAGAAAAAGAGCTAAATTTGTCCTGAGAAAGCAAAGTATTTGACCACTTGATACATCTCACCTCTTTCTTTTGTTGTTCTTTTTTTAGTGGTTAAATGTTGGGCTGGATGCCAGGGTCAGCAGAAAAAAAACTTTTATGTGTTTCTGCACCTTTAGGATACTCACATGCAGGAAAAAAGATAAAGTAAAAAAACAAAACCCACACCGTTTTTTCCTACGTTGTATATTGATGGTTAACGTGTCCTTAAATTGAAAATACATAAGCAACATTTATGACTATGATCACGTGAGTTTGTTATCCTATGAAAACAGCCAAAATGACAGAAAATGGTTGACTGAAATAATAACTGACCTACCGTAGCATAATGTAGGTCAGATGTAACTTCAGCTTCCATGTTGGCAAATTCAACTAAATGCTTTATTTACGTTGAGTGTGACCCACATTTTAGAATTGCATTCAACATACATGAACAACTAAACTTTATTTTTTTTTCTATGTACCGTATTTTCTGGCGTATAAGTCGCATCAGTTAAAAAAAGCACATCATGAATAGGAAAAAAAAAACATATGTAAGTCGCTTGGGCATATAAGTCATATTTATTATGCTTCACCGCTAACCCATTGTGTTTATTATGCGTTTATTATGCGTTTATGTAATGGCTAAAACAGCTTCATTTTGCCTGGGCGGCATGGCACCATCCATCCATCCATCATGGCCGGAGCCGCAGCTCTCCAGTGTTCCTCCACCTGCACCAGTTGAATGAGGCGAGCACACACGGGAGGATTCGCTGTTGCGGTTCTTCGAAATTTAAAGCTTCAATCAAAAATTGTGTTTTGAATATGGAAAAACAAATGTATATAAGTTGTTTCAGCGTATAAGTCACAGGACTGACAAATCTATGCAAAAAAACTGTGACTTATATGCTGGAAAATACGGTATATTTCCAACTTTGCAATGTGTTGCAGTTCTACCTTTTATGTGATCCATTCAGAACCTTTACAGCCTCACGTTGTTCCCTCAGAAATTCTTTTTTAGGTTTGATTTGCTTTGACTAATTAGACATTTGAGGTTTCAATGCAGCACACTTTCCCCAATCAAAGCACCTCTTTTTATGCCAAAGTTTAAAATAGACAAAGCCAGCAGGATGCCCGATTTGTTTCAGCCTCACATCTGATGTGCAGTGACTAACCTAAAGTCCCAGCTCAAACTTAACCAACCGAGTCCCACATTGCTTTAACGGCTGGGCTCAAAGAGAAGTTTTATGTAGCTTGTAACCCAGTTTAAAAAAACCCTTCAGGACCTTTGTACTCTGACAGAGAATGTTTTAATATTCAAGAGGAGCCACTATTGTGTGGTTTGTTGCGCCAACGTACAAAATAAAGAGCCACATCAGAAGGTTGGAACAGACCCTGAGCATTTTCATGTGTAAGAAAAAAAACACACAGAGGGAAAACAAATTTGAAGGGGGGAGACAAGCATATTTATAGAGTAGTGTGAGAGTCTACAATGACAGGAGCCTAATGAAACAGAGGTTTGGGTTTTGATTCACAATGTGGTGAGCGTGCGTCTCTCTGTGACTGTTACTGCATTCCAGCAGCACGGATCCCTCGATGCATGGGCCCGCAGGAGGAGGTGGAGGGCCAGCTCCAAATAATGCACTCCTGTAACCGAGTTAACCTTTTTTGCAAATGCTTGCCCCGCTTTCACGGCAGCAGATGCACACAGTGCAATGGCACAGACGCAACACAAACACAGTGTTATTCATGCATGCAAGCGCAGCGTGTTTGCAGTTTTTCAGGGTTTTTTGCCTCTAATGGTGAGTCATGGCATCAGGCTGAGTGACTCACTTTGAACCGTTCTGCTTGTAGGGAAGTCCAGAACGATGCTGCCAGTGTGTCATGTTTTAATTTTGACTTCACTGCTTCGTGCTAGTTTAAACTTGTAATAAGGACAGCAACGATGGGAACACCAGCGCCTGTAAGTTGTTGTTATCGTTGTGATTTCTGAACAGAGTGTCTGTTTGTTCGCAAAATTTCTCATGATTTATCAAATTGGTTTTAGTGAAACTTTCCTTAAGTAATTAGTTTGACATCTACAACTGATTAACTTTTTTTTTCATTCATTCATTCAACATTTGTTTAGACAGTTAATTCCATTGAGCCTCGAGGACTCATTTACAAGAGAGACCTGATTTTAACAAAGAGTGATGACAACAGTTGGAGTTAACTCCATTCAAGATGGCCATTGAAAACACCTGACTCTAATTTCACCTTCAAATTAACAGCTAATCCCAGATGTTCACATACTTTTGCCACTCGCAAATATGTCATATTGGACCATTGTCCTCAATAAGAGGCGTTCAAGTTTCTTGTGGTTTTGTTCACATGTGAGGAAACAATGGAGCATGAGATTGACAAATGGGTTGGTGCAGTACAGCATCGCAGACTCTGTACCGGTCCATTATGGTGAAGAAGAAGCTGAGCTGTAAGGCAAAGCTCTCTGTTTACCAGGGCTGGGCGATATGGACCTAAATTAATATCTTGATATTTTAAGATAAATCGCGATATATGATACATATCTCAATATTTTTTCCTTTCCATAACAAAAATATATTTCTATGTCAAAGCTTTGTTCCAGCTGTCACCAGTACATTATAGTAAAGAGCTGTAACTCTACAAAATAAACGTCTAAAAATTAAACTATTTACATATACAAAATAGTTTATTTTTTAGACATTTATTTAGATATATTAAATAGTAATTCTTGTCAGCTGGGGGCAGCTGTGGCTGAGAGGCTAGAGCAGTCATCCTCCAATGGGAGAGTTGGGGGTTTGATTCCAACACAGCCACATGCTGAGGTGTCCCTGGACAAGACCATGAACCCCTCATTGCCTCTGATGTGTGTCCCATCGGTGTAGGAATGTGATAAAGCTCTGATTATTCTTTGTATAGATCTAGTAGAGTGCTGTGGGTAAATGAGGGCATGGATTGCGCTGTAAAGAGCTTTGAGTGTCTTGGTAAGATAGAAAGGTGCTATATAAGTATGGTCCAATCAGCTGTGCTGCCTACACGTCAGTAAGCATGTGTGAAACTGCAGGTTCGACAGACCTCAGCCTCCTTCCCTGAAAAAAACACGGGTCGGAACTCATTTAGCCATGCTGTGCCTTTTGAGAGGCACAGGGAGAGGTGGCAACATTGATAAATCAGCATCTTATCATATCCCATGGACGTGGTCCTCAGCTGTGGAACAAGACGGCTAAAGTGTTAGCCTTCTTGTTAGCCACTAAGGAGCCGTTGAGGAGCTGGGTTTGTATTCAAGGAGGGAGAAGGAGGGGGGCCGCGTAGGAGAAAGAGACAGCAGGAGGATTTCCAAGTACAGGTGGTCCTCGGTTTACGACCTACCCGGGTTACGGAAATCCGGACTTACGTTCACCTCCCTAGTGACGTCATCACACTCCCCACGGTGCAGTTTATGTGTTTTTTATGTATTTTTTGAGGGTACTGTGTTAGCTTACTGCTTGGAAATACAATACTGTACATGTTTAAGGTACAGAATATATGCTGGTGTTGTGTCACGTTGAAAAAAACGTGTTTAAAAAGCCGTTTACCGTTCGCCATGTGCTTTAAGTTTCGGGTTACGTTCAAAATCCGGACTTACGTTTCGCCATGTGCTTTCAGTTTCAGGTTACGTTCAAAATCTGGACTTACGTTTCGCCACGTGTTTTCAATTTTGGGTTACGTTCAAATCGGTATATGACCGGACCGTTGTAACAGAAATCGAGGACCACCTGTACACACCACTTAAGTACCTCCTTTCTTGGGAAGTAATTCTTCAGGAGTAACGCTTTCAGCCATGTTTGTCTTTTCCTTTACAACTCCCGGTAGTTACCTGCCGAACTTTTTTTTTTTTCCTGCCGCGGACTTTTGGTGCCGCATGACCCACGTCAGCGCAATCCGCTGCGTGGTGGGATGACGTAAATACGTCAAAGTTACGTCACAAAATTAGCATATCATGATATAACTTTGTTGCCCGGGCAAGCTTTTTTTTTTACCAGTATTACCGGGAACGATATGATATGGCCCAGCCCTAAGCATACATTAGACTGAGACACACCTTTACTACAAATTTGAGCAAACAAATAATTGTTTTTAAGTGTTCATCTTGTTACATTCTTGTTAAAGTTCTTCTGTGCATGCTCCCGCCATTTGGCAGCCCATCGATTTTTGGCACAACACCGGCCCACATTTCCAAGTTGTCAGAGTTGATTTGTAACAAACGCATAATAGATGCGACATATACGGCGAAGCGATGTATTTATGGATTTTTTTAAAAACTTTTTTAGACATATTTTGGACTGATGCGACTTATAAGGTGCTGCGATGAATACGGCAGAAAATACGGTAATAAAATGCAGCCAAACTTTTAGTCATTAAATTTGAATCACTAAATGTCTTCTTGTGCACTTAAAAGAAATATGTTTCAGTGGAAAACCAGAAAAATCCAACAAATTAGTGATTAAACAACTGTTTTGCCTCAGTTTGCACTCATGAATGCTGGTTCTGCAAAAAGCATTAAGAGAAACTGGACATTAGAGGAGAACAGCAATGACTGCCATTTGCAAGGGTTCTAGAAGGGTGGTGGACTGCAGCGGTACCTGACGTGGGTCATGTCTGTCAAACTTGGTCACCCCTGCCCCAGAACCTTCTCCTGCGCCTCCTTCTAGGGTCCCAGCTCCTCCAACACCCCCTGCAGATCCTCCACCTCCTGCTCCAGCTGATACAGGAACAGTCAGGCGGGGGTTTCCTCCGTTGGTGGTGAAGCTGTGCAGGCAAGCGGAGGAGTAGCCCTCTCTCTTCATGTCCTTCCGTTTCACAAAGTCGTCGTACATGGCAGGGTGTTTCCGCTGAAGGAGACAGAGACAACACATGATGTTCAGATGATGCTCAGCATCCTTGTTTTCAGGAGGAGAATGATGAACTCTCCCAGCAGCGAGAAGCAACAGCCTCTTTCTTTACAAAGAGAAACGCTGCACAGCCAGATGTTCCAGCTGCAGACAAGCATCACTGATTTCCCTTACATTAGGAGAACATCTCAGTTTGACAGCATTACCTTGAGGTGTGTGACGAAGTTGGACGTGACGCTCCGTTTCGCCTGGATTCTGGTGCCACAAGCCTTGCAGTTGGACTCGATCTTCCCATTCTCGCCCTCGAACACAATGTTGAAGTAATCCAGAATGGACACCTTCGAAACTGACGCCATTTGAAGCCGACAGCGGCGCCTCCGCTCCGGAAACGATGATCCGGGGGAAAAAACTGTGAGGAGGAGTCAGATGAGGAGTCAGCCTCTCCTCGGATCATGAGCGCAGGCCGGAGTGTTTACATCCCAAACCCCAAACCGTGGGGAAAAAAAAAATCAAATGAAACGCTTCTCCTCGGAAACAAACGCGAAAACTGAATTTACGCATCCAGACGTCGGTCATGACCAGTCGACGGGAGCAGCTGCGGACTGGATGAAACCTCTACATGATCCACGCGCTCCCATCCGCCGTCCGGACGCACGAGGCTACCGGGTCAGAACTGGACCAGGAAGTAAAGCGGACCGTGCGTGCGCGGGACTTTCGGCTCCAACATCGACTTTTCCCGGAGATGTTCGGCTCTGCTCGCTGATTGGACGTAACAGCACCTCTCTATCCCCCCCCCCCCCCCTTTCATTTATTCATTCATTAAAAAAATTAATAATAAAAACAAAACAAATTAATAAATAAATAAATTTTAAAAAATGAAAAGGGTGCAGAAAGACGAAACTTCTTATATCTGCCCCTTATTTAAAAAAAAAAGTATATAAAATAACTACAAACAACAACTTAGCTTCTCCAAAGGGATGTAAATGATTTATAGGCAGAGGTGGTTATTAAACATACACGACTAATATCATTAACCTTCTTTTCTGCACTTGTTCATTTTACAATACTTAATCATTTGTACTTATACCAATAAGAATTTTAACTTGTTGATTTAGTCTCCCTTTTGTTTTGAAAAGTTCTCTAATCCAAAATGATTTGGTTCTCATTCATTCAAATGTTAATCTATTTTAAAGAGTTACAAGGTTGTAAATATTAGTTTTTTGAAATTGCTGAGTTTCTGCTGAAAACCATGGATTGGTGAAAGCTGGAAAACACACTTGTTTAATATGTATATTTATATATAAATATTTGTTAGCACTTTTGAGATTTTGTTAATGAAAAGTGCATTACAAATTAAATTCATCATTATTATTCTCCCACACAAAACATTTCAATTACCGTATTTACTTAACAGCAACTAAACATCAAACTGGATTAACACAAATAAATCTGATTTTGTATTATATGTAAACAATCTTAAATGTTTGAAGCATAATTATTCATAAAGTGTTTATTTCCCTTACACAGACTGATCATATAGATATTAAATTCATAATCCGTCCTTTTTCTTCATCCCATTCAGAATGCAGTACATCCAACACATGCCCAACAAAACACCCACGTAAAATGTACATTTTTATCAAGGTCAATGTTTCTTTATAGTAATTTGCATTATATTGTATGTGGTACATGTGGTGGAATGAAATTGTGTACAGTGTAACCCAGTTACATCCAACAAAATGTAACTGTATTACAAAATATGTACGTACATATGTGTAAAATTGTAGAAATTGTTGGTCATTTTCTGGAAATGTTCAAGCAGATTGAGCTTAATATTAATATTTTTATATGTTAAAATCTGCAGCATGTATTAGAACAAAAAACAATACATCCACAAGTTTACACATTTATCTGAATAAAGTAAACAATACAAAGACAAACAGAGTCTTTTTACAGTAAATCACAAGACGGAAGTAACTACATCTTATTGCATATTTCCTGCAAAAACTCCTTCGCTAAATTTTAAACTAGTTGGTGTCTTCTTGTTTTTCTTTTTAGTCAGCCCCATTTCCAGCAGGAGCTTTGAATTGTTCTCCTGAAGATTTTTTGTTTTTCAAGAGGTTCTTCAGCTCCTCTCTGGTGTTTAAAACTGCAATCTGAAGAGTTGCAACCTCAGCAGAAAGCTCCATTACTGCAACAGGACAGACAACAGAGACACACACAAACAGAATGGTGAAGAGTACATTTTATTTGTGTATGCAATAAAGGAATTGTTTATCTTGCACACAAGCTTACAACCATTATCCTTGTAAAGTTCTAGTCACTTAAATAACACAACACTTTGGCACATATGGAAATTTGAATACTGTATAGTAATATTTAAGTAAAAAAAAAAAAAAACTTCGTTTTAGTTCTTAGCACTCCCTTTAAAATGCCAAACTTTTTTTGCTATAATAATAACAATATCCTTAAAAAATTGCTTGGCCAGTCAAGTGATCTCTCCAGACCACTGTGAATTTGTTAATACTGTATATGACTACATTCTGGCAAACATATATGGAAAATATTAGTGCATATCATTAGTAATATCTATCATATACACACAAATAAAACTATGTTTCTATGCATCATTTACATTTAAGCAAAGTAGCAACAAAATATAAACTGACTTGAACATTTAACATCATACCTTGCTTGAAAGATGACTGTGCTTGCTTCAGAGGCTGTGGTACTAAAATCCCAAACCATTTCAGAGGGTCCTGCTGAGGATTATGATCTCCTTTTCGTACCAGATTTTCACCAACAGCTCTCTCTCCATTCACTTTACCACTTGCCTTTTTGTCTGTAATGTTTGTCTTTTTCCTTAGCCTGACACCTGCAAATAAATAAATAAATAAATAAAAAACATTAAAATGGTCATTTAAAACAACCTTTAAAGAAGTTAAATATTACCACCATCCATTTTTAGATGATGCGTCACCTTCTTCTTGAGGTCCAACATTCTCCACAGAAGTGTTGGAGTCGTTACACTTTTCTGTAGACTTTTCTGTGCAAAATACCACCTCGCCGCTGTCCAGCGTTCTGCGGCATACAAGGAACAAAATGTTTTCAGAAACTAAAATGCACAACATTTCACCGAGGAGCAGCATTTCTTCTATAATCCTCACCTAACATGAACACGAACCAGTGGCTCCATCTCATTAGCATACTGAAGAGCAGACACTTGTTTGTTTCCCATAGAATATCGTGCCTTCGTCATGGAAAACCATCCCTAAATAGTTGAAAATAATAAAAAAAGGAAAATCTAAGCTGTATAATATAAAATTACAGAGCTTTAGTGCATGAAAAGACATCAAGCCTTAGCTATTTGCATTGCACGTTGATAATTATTTGTATCAAACTGTAAACGATGATAAATAAAGCTAGACTAGGCTATGTCCGAGTTTGGCAATGACTAGGATGATGTTAGCCGACCTGCTCGATGAGAGAGTTGAGAGTGTTCCTTTTCTTCTCCAGTAACTCAAGCTGGTCCATTAAATGAAGCAGTTTATCGTCTAAAAATAGGCAAGACTCATCTCCTTCTGATACACCCATGTTGGTTATTTTAAAACTGAGAAAACCACAGTTTTAACTCCGTTAGCTTGAACCAGAAACAATGCGTGCAGCTTCTGTTCAGCGTCATGTGACACCCAGTGTCACGTGACAAGTGTAGCCATTACGATGTACAGTACAGTATTTTAATACGCAACTAATTGCGTACGTAACTTCATGAGAACGGGTACTGTATTAAAAGCTGTGTAGGCGAGGAAGAGGGCACTTTAGAAATGGATGACTTAGTTTTTAATACTGTAGTTGTTTTCAATCCGTTTTTTTTTCTGTGTAACACTAACAGTAGACAAAACATGCTATATGTGTGAAATTTGTAGATGTGCTACAATGAAAGTCAAAATAAAAAAAATAAAAAAAAGAAACTACAATGAAAGTTGTAACACTTAAAAAAAAATGAACACAAAAGACATGTTCCCATACCGGGAGTCGAACCCGGGCCGCCTGGGTGAAAACCAGGAATCCTAACCGCTAGACCATATGGGACCTTTGTGATTGCAGAACAACACCAGATTTTAATACTAAATCGAATGTATGTTGGTGTCAAGATGGATAGGTGTTGTGAATTATAAATTACAAAACATTCAGTTGCATTTTGAAGGACACGCATGGTTCTTTATGTTAAAATTTAAAAAACTAGTTTAAAGTTAAAGTTTTCTGCTTTTAGCATATACTGTGAAGTATTAGATAATTTTTTCAACCTATGTCGGAATTGCGACAGGGGTGTCATGGAATTATTCACCATGTAACTAATTTAATTAAACACGACAAGTAATAGTAACTTGATTACTCTGTGCAATCGCATACCAACTAATACTGCAGGAACTGTGTGATTTATCCTTTTAAAGCTTTTTTTCTTAAAGCAATGTATGTCCACCAGTAGCTTGCCGTGATCGTATAGTGGTTAGTACTCTGCGTTGTGGCCGCAGCAACCCCGGTTCGAATCCGGGTCACGGCAGGGAGATATCCCTGACACGGCTTGAGTGGATCTCATTTTAATCTTTTTTTTTTTTTTTTACTTTAATTTTCGTATTTCAAACGTGCTGCATAGTTTCCACTAACTTTTATACAGCTTATTTTGCGCATGCAAAATCGTTGTTTTTGGATTGCTGGTAATTTAGAGTTTAAAGTTTAGCTTAGAAGTTCGATTAAAAAAAACCTGACGGATATATTTTGAGGCGAGTCGTGTTTTCGATTTGGTTTCAGAATTCAGTGTTTTGCTCCGTCCGAAGTCAAAATGCTGATCAAAAAATGTTTTTTTTTTTTTTTCTTGTCTTTTTTTCGGAATGAAGAAACCATTTTGCTTAAAATTGCTCAATGTCCGACTTTGACCTATAGACGCCGCCGTCCGTCCAAGTACTCTGGTGAGTTGTAAAACGGGGGCGGGGTCAGTGTGAATAGCGTGTGTTTATTGGTAGTTGATAAGGACAACGGCCATGATCCGAGACAAGCAGCCAATCAGCTGAGTCCATCAGACCGCGCGTAGCAGCAGCTTTATGAATACAGACATTTCATTGGTCGTTGTAATCAAATGACCCGCCCCGCCTTTGTAGCCTTCTGTGTTTGAGAGTATCTGCACTCGTGTATCATCTGCAAGTTATCATTATTCGTCAATCCTCTGAAGTTGCCACAAAAGCTCTGGTAAGTTCAATATACACTTTTTTTTTTTTTTTTGCTTAAATATTGTCAGGGATCAAGAGTGAAGACAAATGCACGACAATTCGATATAACTGGCAAATAAAGTGACTTTTATGATCATGTCTGACATTGTCTATCATGTATCTTCAAACAGGCGATGGATGCTGCTTCAAACAGAGTTCAACATCCTTACTGGCCACGGGACCTTGTGATCCCCACCTATGTGGAAAATGACCGGTCTATGTCAGAGATTCTGGTTTTTCTGTTTTCTGTGTCTGGGGTGATTCTGCTTGTGACCTGGCTGATCACTGGGACTGTAGCCAGGCTGGGGACGTGCAGGCGTCTGGCTTTGTGCTGGTTTGCAGTTTGTGGTTTCATCCATTCTGTCCTTGAGGGCTGGTTTTTACTATATCATGATATTCTACCAGGAGACCAGAGCTTCCTGTCCCAGCTGTGTGAGTACTAATAACCTGCTGAGAAAACTGTATAACTTGTGAAGATCATTTTGAGTCAATATGTTTTTTCTCGCTTTCTCAGGGAAAGAGTACTCCAAGGGAGACAGCAGATATGTAATGTAGGTTTGTTTTCTTTTTTTTTTTTTTACAAAGACAGACTTGAACTATGAAACAAAACTGTTGCTTTGTTATATGACTGCTTTTCTTTTTTTTTAATCTAGAGCTGACAACTTCACTATTTGCATGGAGATGGTGACTGCTTGTCTTTGGGGACCGTTCAGCTTCTGGGCTGTATATTCTTTTTTAACTAATAAGCCTTACAGATTTGTTCTGCAGCTTATCATTTCTTTAGGTAAGAAGCTGGAATTACTAAAAAAAAGTACAACAATATAAACTCCCTAGTGCAAGACTTAGTTGCATACCCTAAATATAATTTATTTTTCAGGGCAGCTGTATGGAGCAGTGCTTTACTTCTTCACAGAGCACAGAGATGGCTATGCTCACACCGAGTTCGGACATCCAGTCTACTTCTGGTTCTACTACGTGTTCATGAATGTGCTGTGGGTCATCATACCCCTGACACTCGTTGTGGATGCATGGAGACAGCTATCAGCAGCTCAGACACACAGAGACAGCTCAAAGGCAAAGAATAAAATGAAGTGAACGACTGAAGTGCACATCGTAACCAATACTTAAAAAGAAATGCAATTTTTTTTTATTTGATCATGTTGCTTGTAAGTTTGACTGTCAAATCTTTGTCATAAAACAAAAGTTGTGTTGTTTTTTTTTACTGCAGATATTTTTCTGCATTAAAAATATAAATCACATTTTCTAACATTGTCTATTGCTATTTATGTTCAATCAAACACTACATTAGGCTTTATATGTGTGTCTATCTATATTTACGGTCTAATTTTATTGGCTAAGATTATAAATGCTAAAACTACAATAGGATTAATTAAAATTTGTACTTGCTCAAAAACGGTATTTCATTCTATGTACTTAAACAATTCCAATGCCTAAAATATGGCATTGACCTGTTTTTCCATAGAGCCAATATATACAGTTCCAAGTATTTTTCTAATCTAAAAAAATAGATTATTTTAAAAATGATGTTTTGCCAGTCATTTCACAAAGTAAAACTTGTACATTACATCGATTCATTACACATAGAGTGGCATATGTTATGGAGAAAAAAAAAAGATTCCTAAAATGATCAGTTGCAGACTTCATATTTATGTCAAAGCTTTGGAGAACAGTCAATAATCACAAAGATCCATGAACTTACAAGTGCACACTAATCAATGCCTTCACTTGTCTGAGGCTCTGACCCAGCATGCTTTGCAGCTCAGTCTCTGGGACCCTCAGAGAAAACTTTGAGTAAGTGAAACAGAAACACATCTTTGTTTTAATTGGGGGCCTGCAAAATATCCATGTTTTGTGTTAATGTTTAATTATAAGAATTAAATTGGCAGCAATACAAATCAAAAGGCTGCTCACTCTTGTGGTAACGTGTTCTTTCTGTCTCCCACTGCGCAGGGAGTTCTGATGAATGGATCATATCAATGTGTGATTGTCTGAGTCGTTAAACATCAACAAACAGATTTATTAGTCAAGGTTATTGTCATTGTTCAACACTTGCTCTTCTCAAGGGCGGACGGCTCCTCTTCTCCCTCTCCGCTTTGCTTTTGCTCTGTCTGTCTGTGAAACCGCTTTAGAGACTCTCTTCTACAAATCTTCCGAATCACAACTACGGACTTGGATTTGGTCAGTTGGTATATGATAGACCAGGAACCAGCCAAATCCAAAAAACAGAAACAAGTTATCATAATTCTAATTATAAACACATCCTTAAAATCCACAGATGACAGCAGAGATAGACACATCATCAAGTCTTCCAAGTCGATGAGATATCCAGCTGTGTGCATGCCAA
>JARVGS010000127.1:19607838-19618266 GCA_031762315.1 Hypsolebias antenori
GGAGTGAGGACAGAGGATGCAGAGGACAGAGTGAGGTGGAGGAGGATGACTCGCTGTGGCGACCCATGAAGAGGGAACAGCCGAAAGAAGAAGAAGAATTGTTGAATCATACCCAAGTCTCACCTCACATTTCTCCCCTGCCCTCATCCCCTCCAAACACGCCTCGGTGATGTCGCACTGACCCTCCCCCAGCCTCAGCGTCATCCAGTCGCCCACTGGAATCTGCAGGATGGAGTCCTGACACCGCTGGAACGGCGTGATCGCCCCCTCTGCAACATCGACCGATGCCAACTTGTCATTTCTATTTTCAGATAAGGAGCCATCCGAGTCATCCGTTTGGACCTGAAGCTGCACTCGGACACGACAGAGTGAGCCCAAGCTTGGACAGCTTTTAGATGAAGAGGCTAAAAGAAACAAAGAGACACAAAATCAGATTTGTTCTAGTCTTTAATAAAAAGTTAGTGAATATAACGTGCGCAGCATCATACATGTAACGTCTCCGGCACTGGAAGCAGTTTGTTGACTCCACGTGTGCTTTTGTTGGACCCTCCAGAGGCCTTTGGGACACACTGACACCCATGAGGCGACATCAGCGTCAGCACCATCACAGTGTTGAGTTTCAACAGGTTCCATCACTGGGTTCATTAAAAAAAAAAAAAGATTCAGACATGAAAGACGGATGATTAAATGTTTGTTCAACTATCACACAGCACATGACAATATCAGCATTTTAGAAAGTAATGATAATAAAACTAATGGAGAAGCTCATTTGTTTAGAAATAATGCAATATTATCTTTAATTGCAGCTAAAACACTTGTTTAGCTGCTAAGGCCCACAGTGGGGCAGAAGAGGATGGAGGCAGATGTGGGTGCTTCACCTTCCCACCCTAATATGTCTAAAGTCATTCTGATAATGAGAAATCAAAGTAAAAACTTTACATTGAAAGGAAATAAAGGTATCTGGCTTTATGGGACACTTGATCAAATTGGCCTAATTTTTTATTAGATTATTAATTATCTATATGTTTTGTTTCACAACAGGACATTTATATTACTTTTTCACCAATCAATGTACAAGTCTCACGCAGGCCTGCATAGATCATTCATTCATTCAACCAAATATCAATGTTTATAGTTAAAAAAAAAAGCTTTTTATATTTATTTATTTTTATTTTAGGTTGCAAACCCCTGTGTTAGACTGTTTCATTATTCACTTATATGGATTTATTAAGAGAAATAGTATTTGATATAAAATGATCATACGGACACAAAGCTAACAATAGTTACTAAGCTACCGTAAAGTTTATTTGTTTTTTAAGTGCCACCTTCACCATATTCATTATTTTGACCGTCCTTTAGTAAAAACGTTCGTGTTAAATTAGTTTATTTGGTATTTCATGGCCAAAAAAAAAAACACGTCGCAGCGACAAAAAAGCAGCGTTAGGCGGCATCAGGCCCTGTTTACAGCCGGATGAATTTATTTAGTCTGAATTATTAAAAACACTGAGCTCACCTCGCACACAAATAGCAATTCCTCTTCCAGAAGTATTAAATACATGAGGCGTGGACACAACAAACCGAAGCTGCTGCTTCTTCTCCTCCTCCTCCCGTTGTTTTCTTTGTGTTAAACGCTGGCGGTCAGCTGCTCTGTGGTTGTGGCTCTACGCTGCCCCCTGCAGTACAGGAGGCTCACAACAACAACAACGACGACGCGATAGAACTGGAGCGGTGCTGCTCGCTTGCCGTACTGCACTCTTGTGTGTGATAGAAAGTGAGAGAGAGAGAGACTGAGTTAGATAAATAGAGAAATGCATATGAGTAATGGCAAGAAGATATGTTCCTTTAGGTCCAAAAAGAAGAATAGTTTAATTTTAATTGTATTATCTCACAATACAAAGCGATTTTTGCTCAGATAACCACTGGACAGTTGGGATATACCTTTGCATTCATTACAAACAAATCCCATTGTAAGCACTTTTTTTAATTTTTTAATTAAGTGCCATAACATAAAGCTACCATGTTTGTGGACTAATGTATTTTGTACTTTTGCTCAATGCTCTAAATTACGATTATAATTGATATTGCTATATGAAATTCAGTTTACTCACTGGTTTAAAATGTAAACACAATTCTCTTAATTTTTAAAATGGTTTTACCCACCAAGTAGACCAGGACATTCAACCAGTGGCAGAGACAGTTTTAAAATATCACAATCATCAAACTAACTTATGTAAAGTTATCGGTTCTCGTTTATCCCGTTAGTGACAGGACACATGTAAAATGATTCATTTCATTTTCAGACAAACGCTAAACTCAATCTTACCTCTTACCAAAAGTAAGCATTTCCAGCTTTTTGTCATTTCATAAACTTTAGAAAAAAAGATACAGTAAAAAAAGTTTGACAGATATAAGCAATAAGGGCCGCCAGACAACTGAAATAGGCTTATACAGTATTTAAATTTAAAATGTCCTGATGGTTTTACAGGCCTCTTGTAAATGAGTCCTCATGACTCAACGAGACTAACCTGTGTAAATAATGGTTGAATGATGTGTTTCAGTTATTTGGTTCTTTCTTGCATTCCCAGCAGGGGTCAGTCTTTCCCCAGCAATGGACTGCATGGTTAATTACAGATAAAAAAAAGAAAATGCATAAATAAAAACTTTGCACATAACTTTTTTATTTTAAACGCTACAGTATAGCAGGTTCTTGTCATCAGCAGCTCTACACAGTACAACAAATACACACTTTGCTCACATGCACTGAAAAGCAAAAAAAAAAAAAGAAAAAGAGGTTCAATTTAGTAAATGTTTCTAATTCTGTACTGCTGTTTGGTGTGATTTTAGATGAGAATCATTCACAGCACATAAAACAAACTGTGGTCGCTGCGAGTCAATCACTACGCAAAGACTCTGAGCGCAACATCTCACAATAACACATTAAACAAATAGTTTTTAAAGTAAGTAAGTAAAGTTTATTAATAGAGCGCTTATCACAGACATAAAATCATGAAGCGCTGTACAATAAAAATCAACGCTAAAAATATACAAAGAATAAAAACAAGCATAAGAACTACAAAAAAAGCATAAAATCATGACATAAAAGCCTGAGAGAATAAAAGTGTTTTCAGTTGCTTTTTAAAAACCTCAACAGAGTCAGTGTTTTTAAAGGTTTTACCAAAAACATTGTCATTTTTCAATATGTCCAAATCTTAATGATTATATGTTATAATCTTTGATAGTGTACATATAAGAATGTAACACATTAAGAGTTAAGTAATGCAAACAAAACGACAAATTAAAGAGTGTGTCTGTGTTCAACATCTCTTTCTCTAAGCTTCTTTCAGTCCGTCACATTGAACAGAACACTCTTTTCTAGCCCCTTTTCCTCAGCTTCTCCAGCCCACCAACTCCTTTAGCCCCCTCAGTCTCCTCATGGATCCCAAATCCTTCCCATCTGGCCTGTTGTGAAACCTCCTGGTGGGTTCAGATGTATCTCAGTGCCTGCGGAGCACTCGGTGTTTGCCAGGAGGCCGCTGCAACCTGCCAGATGCAACATCCGCTGCCAGGGCTTGAAACTGCTAGGTGGGTCAGTGCAACCTCCTGCTAGTTTCTCTGCGAGATTCAACATACGTCATTAAAGGGTGGAAGAAAGGAACAGATTAAAGAGATAAACATGTTAAACCTTGAGCGTGTCTAACAATGGCACGAGACAAAACGTTTCTCCCTCACTGTGGAAAGCACTGCTTCACTTGTTTCTGTTGCTATTAAACATACACATTTTGTGTTTTAGACTATTTAACTGCAGTTAGTTTGACTTCTTCTTGCCATGTGAAGAGCAAAATTTACTCTACGTGGTTCCATCTCTTGTTGTTAGCAAATGAATGGGAGGCTCCTGCACAAGGCTCCAAGAGGTATGGGTGAAAGGGGTGCTGCAGCACTCTCTGATGGGTGCCAGAGGACATGCATGTCCAAACTTTGTTCAAGAATAACTGAAAAAAACAAAAACAGATTTTAATCATGCTGCATAGGAATAATTCTAACAATATTTTAATATTCATTAATGTGGGGTGGCACAGAGACTGGAGAAGACAGAATCAGAAGGTCATTGATTCAACTCCCCGGACCGACAACATCACAATGTTGGTGGGAAAGGTGAAGCACTCACACCTGTCTCCACCCTGATTTGCTCTTGAGCAAGGCCCTTCCCCCCCCCCCCCCCCCATCATCTGCTCCCCCAGGCACCCTAGTGGCAGCTCTCTGCTCCACACAGAGGTAGCTCGGTCAAGAACGGCATCCGACATAAAAACCATGGCCAAGTCTGTGTGCGAGTTAGTTCGCTGTGGCGACCCCTGAAGAAGATCAAAAACATGCATGTGAGGCTGATTGGTAACTCTAAATAGTCCCTAGGTGTGGGTGAGAGAGTGAATGGTCATTTGTCATGTTTGACTCTAATTGTCCCTGTGATGGACTTGTGACCTGTCCAGGGTGTTCCCCGCCTCTCGCATGGTGACGACTGGACATGGGCACCAGTGACCCCTGCAACCCAAAAAGGAAGAAGCGGGTAAAAATAATGGATGGATGGATGATCATTAACTGATGTGGTTCAGTTTTATACACCGTATGGCCCATTATTTTTGTTTAGCGTATATCTTAGATTCTTGTATACCATTTCTATTTTTCCATTTTATATTTTTGCTACTTTTGGGTGTAACTGGGACTCCGAGTGCACAGTTTTGTTGCACCTCATGTACCACATGTGATGCGATTGACAATAAAGAACATTGAACCTTGTAAAAGCATCTGATCATAGACGTGTACGTGCTGAATGTTTAAAATAAATTTTATCAAATAAAAAATAGTAAAACTATAAGAACTTTTTTATTGCCAGTGCACATTTTATTGCTTGTAATTGGTACTTTTATATCACAGTTTAAGATCATGTGGATTGTTTCTCAGCACCCTCATTTAAAACATGTTCTAAAAGATGTACTGACAATAGACAAAATTATTGAAATTTTAAATGTTCTTCCCGCCAGAAAAAAAAATAGTTGAGGTTTTTAGCTTCTGAGGGGATCAAGGTTGATCTTAAAAGTGGTCAGAGCTACTAAGACAAAGCTATATTTCTATAATAAATGTGAACAAAAAAAATTAAAAAACAACTAACACTGCCAAAGAAGTGCTGCCTTTACAGGGAAGTAAAAGCAACATACGGTACAACTAATTCAGACTGATATATAAATAAAATATGACTGTTTTCTCCTATTCGCAGATGAAGAGCTTGCAGAGAGTTAAGGTCATTCATCTGCATTAATGCATCATAATGAGATGATGGGGGGAACGACAGACTTCCAGTTTAACTCCACGGGTAACGACTGAGTGGGGCATCCTTGTGTGGCAGATGGAGTGTCAACATACGCAGACGATGCACACTTCACTTCTCGTCAAGATGCCATGTTTTGACAGCAGTGACATGATAACCATCTGCTGCAATCAAAATGTAAAATCACCCGTGTTCTTTGGCTGAAGCCAAAAGTGCTTTCACTGACCTGCACATCTAATAAAGCTGACTGTTCTGACTGTTCTGTCGTGCAATCGTCTTAAAAGCACAACTTTTAGATTGTTGTAACTTCTTAGGTGGAGGGATTGTTGTCTTTTTGCCCATCTTTGATAAAAAGTAACCAAAAAGGTGAATGAAAAGAATGTCCACCTGTCTTAAAGTGGTAGCTCAGATTTGTTTTTAAGCGTTTCTGTAAGAGTTGTGAACAATTAACAATTACACTTGTAAAAAATAAGCTTAAACTTATACATTTTGCATCTCATGTGGTCGGATATATGGAATTCATGCAATGACTTAAAAAAACAGAACAATTATCATTTAATCTCCTTCCTACAGACACCCTAGAAAATATGATCCCTGCGTGCCACCACAAGTGAACACAATGAACTCGCAGCTCGCTAATGTGATTGTGCCTACTGGCAACACTGGCAAACCTGACATTAAGTACGGTTTAATTTGTTTCATTTGGAGCATAAAGAACCCCCTTAAGTCTGAATTTAAACAATTCCTCTTGGGGGCAGTTACATAGATTTGAACGTGTCCAGCTTGAGCAGGAACCCAGTGAGGGGAGGAGATGGCTATCTGGAACCATGGGACACGCTGGGGGTGGAAAGTGGACCATGTTTCCTTGACAAATGCCCAAACGGAGTCCGCCTGTGAGGTAGAGCTTTGGGGAGATTCTTGTGACAGTGCTTTCATGTATTCGTTTGCATGTGTGTGGTTTGGTCTGCGATTACAGACAGTCACCATTCGGCCTCTGCACGCATATTAGTACACATCTGGATGCACTTCTTTACTTCTTCTCAAACAGTTACACCTACATGCAGCCTGCCCTTTTGCCTTCTCAAGACTCAAAGATAAAGTCGGCGATATATGCACACACGGTTGCGCCACCTGCTCAGGATTTGCAACAATTCTTTTTGAATCCACAATTCTCTGTCACGCAGTATTTATATGCCCTGATATGAGTAACAGCATCGGTGTTAGGTGATGCAGCCTGTGTGTGGGGGTTTCATGTTGAAGCTCACATCCATAAAGACTTTACTGCCCTGCTCAGGTGGGCTTGTCTGAGGTTCAGACGGTTAATGCTGTGCAGGTGGGGCTCTTGTGTCTCCTCTTTAAAGAGCAACTTAACTTGTCATTGTCAGAAATTTCCTGAAAACATTGAGTTAGGGTTTAGATCAGGGTATGATGTCCGTTTAGGGGGTGGCGGCGAGCGTCTCTAATTCAGACCAGCCTCCAGTCAAAGCAACACTCAGCATCAGTCTGTTCGCTCGTGCTCCGGGGCATGTCCTGTCATGTGGGCCTGTCAGCTACACTGGTCCTGAAACAGCCACGTCATTCTATCTACATGGTGCTGATGACATTGACACAAGGAAACAACACACATCTGTCTGTTTTCTGCAAGAGACTTGTTTGCGTTGTGTTCATCTATTTTATTCAGTTGAACACATTGCATGTGAAGTGCACACATCACAGATGATCTAACTTTGTGCACAATCCCATGCAGTACTGCATGGTCCCTCATAAACCTGCTTGGATTATGTGTTGTGAATCACTGTCAGCTATTGCCTTTCCATATTTTAGCTGAATATGTGTAAAATTAACCGAGTCATAGTCATTTTTGTGTCATATACAGTGGTGGAGAAAGTACTCAAACACTTTACTCAAGTAAAAGTACAAATAGACAGACAAAAATGTACTATAGTAAAGGTAAAAGTATCACATTAATGTTTTTACTTAAGTAAAAGTAAGTAAGTACAGTACTTGCTTTTAAAAATACTTAAAGTATTAAAAGTAAAAGTACTTGTTGAATGTATTATCTAATGCAATGGTCTATACAATATCAGTAAGTGTGCATACTGTATGTATATTTTATGTAATATATTAATAGTGTTGAGCCATTATAATGAACAATGCTGCAGCTAATACATGTTTTTATTGTGTTGACCCTGTGACACAGTTCATTCATTCATTCATTCATTCATTCATTCATTCATTCATTCATTCATTCGTTCATTCGTTCATTCATTCATTCATTCATTCATTCGTTCATTCATTCATTCATTCATTCATTCATTCATTCATTCATTCATTCATTCATTCAACCTTTATTTAAACAGATAATTCACATTGAGCCTCAAAGACTCATTTACAAGTGAGATCTATTTGGACAAACAATAAAAGTGGTGAAAAATGACACATAGGGTTTGGAGACAAAAAATTCCTAACACAATTTTGACCTCTGTTTGAAGGTCAAAAATGTGACAATGAAAAAAAATCTCACACACAAGCAAATAATAACACTTGGACTTGTGATTCTGTGCATCGGAATTTCAGGGATGACATGCAGAGTTAAATGTCATTAAGCAAATTAAGAAAGAGGAATGATTTACCTTTGAAAGTTTTCATTTAATGCAAAACAAAATCAATGTGTCATTTTAACGGTAGTAAACACATTTAAGTAAAAGTTGTCTGTCTGAAAAAAGGAGCATTAGACCTAACAAAGGAACATCTGATCATTTCAACTCCAGTTTGTCATCAACTCTAGTTAAAATACTGTCTAGTCAACCTTGTAATGGGTCAATAGTGAACAACATTTTAACTTCCTGTCACCATTTTCAAAACTTGGACCCATGTGTCGAGTCATTTGGAGACATCTCCTGTCTTCTAGCATCCCATGAATTGACACATTTTAATATTGCAGCAATAATTTATTGTTCAAGTTCAGAAGAAGTTGGTTTTCAAAGTTTTTTTTTTTTTTTAGTCCAGTCTGTCTCTTTTGGGAGAGAATCTGTCCTGCTGTTTTGAATACTCTTTCAAACACAGCAGTGAAGGCTACCTATGGGACAGACCTGTTTGGCAGGCCGTAGACTGAAGAAGTCCTCTGGATGGGGGACGAAACATTTCTCACTTCAAGAAACTGGTCAAGATGACACTATTTAACTTTTTTTTTATTATTATTAACAAACATGGTTATATGGAAATTTAGTTGTGCCAAGTTGGTCACATCTCAAGAATAAGGAATGACTCACTGACATTTTGCTGAAACACACACATGCTGCTTTACAAATAAAGGCCAGCATTTCTTGTAAGTGCATATCATCCACCTTTCATTCCAGACTTGTAAATTATGATTATCCCATGATGAGAAACAAGAGTTATATCTGTTTTGGTCCAACTCTGTAAATGTTATGTGCAATTGTGCACAATATGGGAGGTGTTGAGTTCAGACTGCACATGTCTGATGGAGATGGACATTTAAAATCAAGCAGTCTTACTGAATAAATGATCAATAAAATAAGTTTTATGGGTGTGTTGATTAGAATAAAGATTTTATGTCTGTCTGTCAAGGTGCTGAAACAATCAAATGATATGATATTTTTGTAATCAAAAGTTCCTTTATAATCTATTTTATGATCAAAGAAGCATTCATTAAGTGATTGTAAAAGTTAGATCTGGATTTCGCTTTTAATTGTTAAGTCAAATGATTTTAGAAGAAAGGTTTTTATACATCTCTATTAATAAGTTTATTTTTTCACGTTTACGATTAGTAGAACAATGTTCAAAATTAAGAAACAGTGCCACTTGAAGCAAGTGACAGGAAACTCAGCAGTGTGGTTAGGCGACATCTGGGTACGAGGTTGTTACGCAAAGCAGACAGCTGAGCGATTGCATAAAGACCACAACCATTTTACCCAATTTAAAAATTACAGGTTGCATTTTGTGGTTTCTCTTAGGGACACCACAGTTAGGGAATTTACCATAATTCTCTGCAAGCACACTTACAAGTGAAGGGACTAGAGCTCACAGGAGGTACTGCTCACGTGCACACCCACTGGCCTTTAAAAAAAAAGGGCACTGCAAAAGCTGGTTTCAAAATAAAAGCATCACATTTGGATTTGCATGCAGAATGAACCACAGTAAACCTAATTACAGTAAACACCTCCTGTGGACAGGATGGATGTGGCTAATGGGTTGAATTTTGCCCATGCGTTGCCAGACTTAAAAGTCAGCCGAGACGATGGTTTGTGTCCAACAGCTTTGTGTCTAGATTTGTTTGAATTTGTTTTTAAACTAATCCCAATCAACATATTTTCTTTACTCTGAAAACTTAATGTTCTGGTCTCCTACAACTGACTCCAGCCATAACAAATTATTACAACACAAATGATACTATGCTTATTATGTACTTAGTCATGGCTAATAGACCATGACGCTGATCTGTCATTACATGAGCCAAACAGTAGTTGCCAAAAGAAGACATAAATCAAATTTCCTTGCTCTGAAGCTTTTAAAACTTCTGGAATATGGCCAAAATAAAATGTGAATCAACCCCTTAAACTGGTTTCAAGGCAGTAAAACCAGCTGCATAAAACCACCAGGGGCTGAAAGGGCTGTACATTTGACTTCAACCATTATTTTTATATCTGCTGCCCAGAACAGCATGTCTGTCCATCACAGGCCAACCCAAACTTGAGATGAACTATTGACATACCAACACAACTACATGTTTTTAAAGAGTAAATGTGGAGAAACGTCATATGTACACATATAGAAAATAAAACTACAAAAGTCTAAGACTAGAACTTGTTTGATGTGAAGCAGAAATGTTAACCCATACCCATGTGTGATCTACACAATTAAAGTTGAAGATTTTTGTATTTAGCATTTACACTATTTATTCTTCTTTCAGCTTTTTCCTCCTCAGAGGTCTCCACAGCGAGTCATCCTCCTCCATCTCACTCAGTCCTCACTCCAACTACCTTCATGTCCTCTCTAACTGCATCCATATATCTCCTCTTTGTCTTTTTTCCTGGCAGCTGCATTTCTAACATCCTTCTACCAATATACCCACTGTCCCTCCTCTG
>JARVGS010000127.1:19975482-19988598 GCA_031762315.1 Hypsolebias antenori
ACTGATGAAGCCCTCTGGATGGAGGGTGAAACGTTTCTATAAAAAAGAAACTGTCCAGATGACCCGACTGAGAATTACTGGATAACTCAAAAACAATATTAAAGGGATAAATCAAATAATTTAAAGTGACATTTTGCGGAAAGTGTAATAAGATTTTGTTGCACTGATACTGTTATAGATAAATCTTTAAACTAGTTCAGGCTGAAGAAATATGGTTTAAGTCTGAACTGAAGAGCTAACAACAAGATGATGAAAGGCCAAGACCAACGTTGCTGCCATAAAAAAAAAAATTAAAAAAAAATTAAAATTAAAAAAATTCCTTAGAACTGTTTATCATTCCACAAAACCATATTTGAAAAGATTTCATGAAATGCTTGAAGTAGTCCAAGTTTAAACTTCATGATTTTAATTGTACAGGAAGCTACAGCTCTCCACATGAAGCACTTAGACGTGTTTACTAGCTTCTCTTGGCCCTTTCCTCTTCCCATCACATTTGACTAACCTGCTGCTGCTCTTCCCTCCTCTTGTTCTGCTCTTTTATATGTAATACCTGTAAAAGAAACAGACTCGTCTCATGTGGGTTGCCCCCAAGCTTCACCTTCAGTCACTGGGGGTGGCGTGGTCATGCCCTGAAGGCCTCCCTGCAGCACAGCTGAGCTGCTGCATCAAATAAAAGCTGCTTTATGAGAATCCATGTTTACATGAGTGCAGTGAGATTCGGTGCAAGATTGTTAGTTACACAAAAAAAAAAAAGAACTGCCGGATTAAAAACAAACTTTTGCAATTCAGGTCTCGGTCCAATTTGAATTTCATGCTGCTGTTGTTTGTGTATTTTTTTTTTTTTTACTATTAGTGCTTAGTATATTCTTAGTTTAGTGTATTACTTAGTTCATATCTTAGTTCTTATTACTGTTTTTCTTTACAATTTATACTTTTGTTGGATGTAACTGGGACCCTGTGTACACAATTTCGCTCCACCACATTTGCCACGTGGTGCGAACGACAAATAAAGAAACTTTGACTTTGACTTTGAACCAAGTCAACTAGTTTGAACTCAGCAGGATTAATGAGTTTGACCCAGGATACATTTGATCACATGTGGCACATGAAGAGGAATGAAATTGTGTACTCAAGGTCCCTGTTACCCCCAAAAAGCAACATCAATATAAAGTAGTCCTATAAAAAGAAAATGTATACAAGGATTTAAGCTATAGTAAAACACTAATAATGTAAAAGAATACAATATATTAAACAGCAGCCTGAACATGAGTCTGTTGTGAGCAGATGAATATGAATACAGCAGTTTAAAGACGGGAGATCAGCAGCACAGATAAAAACCAAAATTAGGTTAAAATGAACAATTTGCTGGATTAAAGAAGAGCATTCCAAAATCTGGGTTTATTAGAAGACTGATATTTGGGCTGGCACGTTAGCACTAACCTCTATGTGCATAGCACCAACTCATGCTACTTCAAGAACTGAAACTCAGTGTCGAGTGTAAATTGCTGTTATTAACAAAACTAGCCAGATTAAACCTCTTGTAAGAGATTATATGTAGCACCTTAACTTTACATTTTTGTTTCAAAGCTTCTGGGTTTAAATGGTGGACTTTGAAGAACGACACTAAACTAGTAAGTCAAATGTTTTGATTTAATATTTCCACAAACCAACCCATGACCTACAAACTTGAAGCAGTTGCAAAATAACCCAACTGTTTTTAGTCTCTATGGGTTAATGACTAAAAAAGAGATAGGAAAAGTCTGTTATATACTAAATGTATGTAGTTTTTTTTTTATGTTTCTGTCTTTTTATGTGTTAAAGCCCAGTTACGTAGAACAGGTTTTGATCCAAATAAGCATCTCTTGTGGTTTTTCATGCTAAATACAGTGAGTTAGAGAGAACGATTCCCCTCGTCTCTGACTTTCCATGCAAATCTAATTCTTCTGTTACAGCAATAAGAGAATAAGTTGCTGCGCTGTTGCACATTAGAATTGTATATACGCATTTATAAACACACACACACATATACTTTTGAAAAAATACACTAAAACCCCAATTTTCCAGGTGCAGGGGTCTGTGGAATGGAGTCAGAGCAGCTCATACAGAAAGTGCATTATTCTCCATCAGCGGTGTCGTGAGTGTGAGCTATTACACCATCCACACATGCAAGTGGAGTTTACCACTCCACAGAAAGTGTGATGGGGCCTGAAAAGAAAAGAGGTGGGAGTGGGATTGTGCTTGATCAGCGGTAAACTAAGTCCGTTCTCATATTTGGTGCAGAATATGCTCTATTTGATTTGCACTGACTGGTTTCAAAAGTGCGGGATGTGAAGTTGAACGCTCCCTGGATGTGAACATGTTTGCTTGGCTCATTTTATTGATGCATTTTAGCTTTGTGTAATTCTTGACTTGTGCATTTTCTGCAATTTAACACTGAATAGTGTTTAAATTTATCTCATAATGAAGTCACTAAAAGAGCTTACAGGTTGATAGGTTGTGCATTCTTCTTTTGCACAGCAGTTTCATCTGTGTGCTAACAATAAATAATGGGAATAAACGATGATACGTCCTGTTCTCTCCACCCACTGCAGGCAGAAAAAGCTGGATTTAATCAGACAGCTTATTCACACAGTGACTCAGAGTGTAGACTTTGTCTGGGTGAAATGAGCTCTGGTGTTTTGTTTTGTTTCATTTTTTTTCCTCGCACAAAGCAAATACCTGTGCAGGAATAAGATATTGATTTGTCATTTCTCACAGTTGAAGCTTAGTAAATAGACTGAGCAGACGTGTGTGTTGGTTTTTAATAATTGTAGCCCAGAACAAGTCAAAGGCCTTTCCTGAGATGAGCTGCAGGGGTTCAACACCTCTCAACACACACTTAAAGTACATGTATACTCATGTTTGACTTGCCATTCATGCAGACTTTTCTTCTAATTTAATAATATTAAAATAATAATTTCCACATTAATAGCATTTATTTCCACTGTACGAACATTAACATGTTTATGTGACACTTTGAGCTCCTTGTTCTGAGTTGGTCCAGCTGAATGGAGGTGCTGCTTAGTTTACAGTTTAATATCTATAATGAATAAAAGCAGCAGGGTGTGTTTGCCTCATGAAAAAGGGGGTTAAGCTAAAACACAAATGCACACATTAACTCTTTTCCCTTGTTTTATTTCCTGTAATACAGAGGTGATTAATAGAAATTCTTGCTATAGCATTATTTATTGCCTTTTTATTTAACATGTGTAACTTAAAGAGCTTTACAATATTAAAAATGTTAAGCAGTAAAGGCTGTCATATGCCAAATGTTAATTTTGTTTACATACTGTGCAAAAAACTTGAGTCACCCTTCACTTTAGCTGAAAGCTGAGCAATAATATTTTTTAATTTGCTTGTGAGCATGTGTCTGCATGTGTGTTTAAATAAATATCTCGTGAACCTCGTGAATTTTTTTGAACATTTCAAGTTTAAGTTGTAAAAAAATAATAAAAAATATGATTATGTACATTTTTATGACATCATACATTTTGGTTTGTTTTTATTGTATTTTATTTCAAACAAAGAATGTCTGATGATGCAATGTGCAATCAGGACCACCAGGTGTCCTCAAACTTCCATTAGTTTGATGCAGTTACACCCTCCATCCACTACGTGGAGACAAAGAGCAAAGAGACGTTCGTTGAAAACAAATATTTATCGTCAGAAGAAAAAAACAGCGGCACTTGAAATAAACAGGAAAAGCCACATGGGAAACCCAGAACAAACAGGTAAACGATTGCTTCGATGGAGTGGATGATGAAATGACGTGCATTTACATTTTACATGTTGTTTAGAGCAGCTCTTGTTATAGGAAAGGGAGTTTGTTCCGCGTTTTTTGGGAAACTGGCGATAAGAGACAGTGAACGCATCATTCATGTTGCGAGGGAGCAGATCACGTCTGCAGATATGACTTAAGAACTATTGTAACAATTACATTTTATAGCCATCATTTTAATATTTACTTTATTTGGATCATCTTCAATTCATGGCTGATTTTCTTTATTCCACTGTAGCTTTGTTTTCTAATGTTTATGCGTCTATTCCTGTCGATTAAACAGGTGAAAAACCTTAGTACCACATTTAAACATCCTCTTTTAACTGCAGACCACGTTACATGTTTGAACTTGCACAGATGATTGTTTTCTATAAATTATTTCAAAGTGATTATGTTTTTTTCTTTTGTTTAATCTGATTTTAAAAAACATCTGATTCATACACATAGTTACCAACTCAAAATGTAAAGATGTGAAATCATCATATCAGGATTTTTACCCACAGTGAAACAGCTGAAGGGGTATTCTCTCTGATGGTGATGATTTTATTTATTTATGGATTTATTAATTCATTTATAGCCAGACTTTTATGACTGTGTTGGTATACCAAAATAAGTTATATTAGTTAAGTGGAAACACCTTTTAAATACTGTAAATAATATCAGTAGGTAGGTACGTCTCAGTATTGTTAGGACTTTCATAATCAAATTCACATTTATTGAATTAATTTCCATGCTGTCATTGCACCTTCTAACAAAATATTTTGAAATTTTCAATATATTGTTCATAAATAACTTCATTCACTTCATGTCATTCAGTCATGGCTGAGGACCCTGCTGCTGTAGTCCAACTACTCAGACTCCAGAAAGCAAAGCTAATTGAGATTCTTAGAGCCGATGCAGACTTTGTTCTGCAGCACGCTTATTCTCGACGTCTGCTTTCTGAACACGGCTACCAGCATGTGAAACACTGCCGCACTCCAAGTGCAAAGGTGACAGAACTTTTGGATCACATCATCCAGAGAGGTCCTGGAGCAGCGCAGGGTCTACTAGACCTGCTGAAGGAACCAGACTTGCAGGAGACCTTTCCCATGCTGGATTTTGTGAAAGACCTGCATGTCAGTACAGAGTCTTCAGGTACAAAATAATTTATTTTCAATTGTATTTCTTTTACTGAATTTTCAGCACTATCACAGGTTAATAAATGGAATACAAAATTGAAGCATGTTTTTTTTTTTTTTTCATATACAGTACAAGAGAAAAAAGAAACGAAAAGAAAACGGAGATCAAATAACAGAAAGCGAACAGAGGTTTCTGAACTACAAGATGTTATTCCAACCAAAAAGATCTGCAGCAATGGTGAGTCAGGCTCCATTTACAGGGTTATTTTCAGTTCACAGTAACATCATCACCTGCAGCTCTGCTGTGTCTTTGGTCGTTGTGTCACAGGTCATGGTTTAGTAACAGAGAAGCAGCTGATGTCTGTGGCTCGGGCTTTCGGCAAATCTTGGAGGGGGATCGGCAGACAGGCTCTGGGCATCCCGTCTGTGAAGCTGGAGCAAATAGAAGAGGATAATTCTCTCCATGTGGAGCGAGTCTTTGCCATGCTGCATTACTGGAGTAAAGTCCAGAGGGAGAAAGCCACTGCTGCTCACCTGCACTCCCTCCTAAGTCAGGGAGATGAAGCTCTACCTCCTGAAAGCATCGACTTTCTGCTGGAGACTGACTGAGGCCTTCGCTGTTTGGGCTGAAAACCTCCAAGAAGAACAGCTTTGACTTGAGATCAGAGAGTTTCTGATCATTTGAAAACACGAGAGCTCCTTGATTCAACATATATTTTTATATTTCGGTGCATATTTGCTGATAGTATCTCTGTTTTGTAAACTTTAGTTTTATTTTCAGTCAGTGAAAATTTGTGAAAAAAGGTTGAATAGTACTTTTATTTGTTTAATATTGAAACAAGCATTTAAAATTGCGCATTAAAATATTTTTTACCATCTCAGTTTATTTGTGCATTTTCTGTATACGAGATACATTTTAATTCTCTGCAACAGTTCTGTTTTTTTTTTTGTTTTTTGTATAGATTAGTTTAATATTGTGTTTTATGAGCAAAGTTGTTGGTGTTTTATGTGTCTCTCATTACAGAAGAAATATTCAGACACTTTACTGAGCAATAGATATTAATGCCGCATTTAAAATGCTTCCAGTTAAACGTCCTTTTGCGTTATTTTATGTATTTATGCATAATTAAAAATTGGTCATCAGTGAAATGTCCTTGCAACATCTACTTTGCAGGAAATGTTCACTGTAAGTGTTTAAATGGTTTATGAGCTGTTCATCAATTACTGTAATTGCTTTAATGGGGTCTTTTCCACGTTACTGCTGGGAATCTTTGAGCTGAATTAACAACATTCTTGGGTATAAAGTGGTTCATTTAAATTAAAGATAAATGCATCGCATGTTGCTTTGCTGTTGTGAGACACATCTCCAGAGATAATTCGGAGAACTGTCTAAATCATAAATAAATTGTGCTCATTGTTACCTTAATTTAAGCAGATAAAACCTGAGATCATGTTTTACTTCAATGGCTTAACCAATACATCAATAACACATCATAAAATGATGAAAACCAAGTAATAGTAGGATAAAACATACACTTATTTATATTACTTTATATGTATTTGATAAAACATACACTTGTTTATATTACTTTATATGTATTTTTTTAACCCTCCATTATCTTCTGCTTGGTTTGAAGTCGGGTCACGGGGGCAGCAGCTTGAGCAGGGAGGTCCAGACATCTCTTTCAACAACCAACTCTTCTGGGGGGACTCCAAGGTGTTCCCAGGCCAACTGAGAGACAGTCTCCAGCATGTCTTGGGTCTTCCCCAGGGTCTCCTCCCATTTAAACATGCATGAAGCACTTCCTTAAGGAGGTGCCCAGGGAGCATCCTTACCAGATGCCTGAACCACCTCAAGTGGCTCCTCTCGATGTGGAGGAGCAGCGTTCTCTGAGTTGCTCCTGGATAACTGAACTTCTCACCCAGTCTCTAAGGGAGAGTCCAGCTACCTTGTGGGAGAAACTCATTTCAACCGCCTGTATCCACGATCTCGATCTTTCGGTCACAAGATCTGCCATGGTTCAAGGAGTTGGGTTGTGGAACAATTTGGAGAATGTTATTAAGGAGGCTAACTCAATGGCAATACTGTATTTAAAAGAATGGTTACGTTTAAATTGTTAAAATCTTATATCTAAATCAGCTTCGTGGAAATTGGTATGTTGTATTGAAGGTTGAAAGCTGTGTTCATTTTATGTGGAAATTACTTAAATTGGTTGTATGAATTTGCTTGTTGGGAAATAAGGGGCAGATAAAATAAGAAAATCTTTTCTTCAATCTGCTACCTTTCATTTTATATTTGTTTGTTTTTTCTAATCTTCTATTTGTATATATTGTATAATTTATTGTTATAAAATTAATAAATAAATAACCAAAAAAAAAACCCAGAGTTAGGACAATGGGTGAGGGTAGGAACGTAGACCGACAGGTAAACAAAGAGCTTTGCCTTACAGATCAGCTCTCTCTTCACCACAACGGACCGGTGCAGAGTCCACAATACTGCAGACGCACCAATCCATCTGTCAATCTCGTGCTCCATTTTTCCCTCACTCGTGAACAAAACCCCGAGATACTTGAACGCCTCGCTTGAGGCAGAACCTCAACCTTTTCTATTTTTAACAAATGGGTTTAATCAATCTTAAACTTGTTTGTTGTTGTTGTTGTTGTTGTTGTTGTTGTTGTTGTTGTTTTAACTGAACAAAAAAAATGGAAATAATGTTCCCAGACTTTAAATGTTCATCCATTCTGCATCAAAATGTAAAATGTTGTTTCATAAAATTTGCATTAAAATAAAAAATACTGTGACAAAATCGAATAAGATTTATTTATTTTTTTGGTAACAAGCACTACCGTAAATAAATCTGAGCTCCTCGTTGTTTCTCCCGCTTTCATAACCTCCTCACACATTAAACCACTTTCACTGTGGGACAAAGGTTAAATCCCTCCCAGTTTAATCTGCTCACCTTTGCCTTATGATTTTTTTTCTGCTGCTACAGACAGCTGGTTAAAAGGCACCCATGTCCTCATTCTCTTGTAAGTACAAAATGTTTTCATTTTGGGCGGATTCTCCACGATGCAGTTAAACATGTGTGTCTTACAGCAGGAGGAGAGAAAATGGAAGCAGATCTTCTTGAGATGAGAGATCCTCTCATTGACCACACTGAGGGCCAACGCTTCTTGAGCGAAGCCTTCAAAGTTATTGTGGAGGAGGTACTCTGCAAGGGCACAAGTGTCAAACAGAAGGTCTCTGAAGCTAAAAAAAAATCTTAAAATACTTTACAATCGATGTTCCAAACAGAAATGTCGTCATCCATTTATTCCTGCTGCAGGTGTGTGAGTGGAAAGAGCCCGAGGATCTGGCTCTGCTGCTGGATTTGGAGCTGAGGGAAACCGGGGAGCAACAAGACAGACTCCTGCAGAGAGTCAAAGATGTGGCCAAATACAGCATTAAAACCAGTAGGTCTGACTGAAACAACTCTAACTGTGAAGGAGACAGACACATTGTTGATACTTCTTTGCTGCTAATTTCAGGTCATCCCCGTTTCTTCAATCAGCAGTTTGCAGGAGTGGACTATCATTCTTTGGCTGGACGTTTCCTCACCGAGGCTCTCAACACAAACCTGTGAGACATAAAGATTATAAAACAGTAAACGAGATTATTCTGAAGGACATGGGTGTGCAGAAGTGTGGCCAAGCTGAAAGACATGCATAAATCATTTACCAAAGGAAAAACCGAATATTTCAACTGTTTTTGTCTTCAGAGGTGAAGGCTTTTGTTACCGAAATGAATCCCTTGGTGTTTTAACTTATTTCCACGACAGATTTGTGTTTGTCTTTAATGCAGTTCTGCCAGGGCCTCAAAATTGTGAGCATTCAGTACGAGCTATAGGCAGTGGTGCAGTCTACATTGTTATACCGTGGTAAAGTTAGTTTTACGTTGGACACCGTTGAAGCCACGGAGCGTGAATGTCCAACGTAAAACTAACAGAGTCAGTGCTCTGCTTAGAAACCAAAGTACACTGGTTAGTACAATGTCAATTTATTTTGATTTTTTAAGCCTATTGAACACTTCCAAATTTCTCTGATGCTTATATTTGAATAAATGAACAAAAAACTTTGTACCACTTTGCATTAAAACATGTTATAGCATTTATAAAACAGTATCAAAGCAAGACATGTTCAAGTATTAAGAAGTAAGTACAGAAGTATTAATTATGCAATAATTTGCTGGATAAGTGAAAGTAAAAAAACAAGTTCTGAATATCCATAGATTGTTACAGAAGCTTTTAAATGCCGTTTAAGGTATATTTGACACGTCTAATGATATGTCATGTATCACTGAGCACGTTTAAATGGGTATACTGAAATTATGAAGCTTTTCTAGTGTGTATACTCTGTGCCCACATATCATGCATGCAATACACTGAAGCTAGGTCACTTTAGTACAGATTGTCCTGGATTCTCAAATTCTATAATTACTTTGAATTTTTTAAACAAACAAACTAAAAAAAGATCCACACAAATTGTTTTACATTTAAAAAAAAACTTGCAATCCTAAAATAATTATTACAAAGTTTGTACTAAAATGTATTGTGAAAAAATAATTTAGTCCTGCAATATTTGATCAAATGTGGAACTCATTTACATTTGTTAAATAACTTTACAGACAACAGATGTTCCGGTTTTAAACAAATAAAGAATGATGTTTAAAGAAAGATTTGACAGAAAACATCTCAGTTAATGTTTTCAAAGCACTCCAGCAGATTAAATCATAAATGTGGGAGCAGCTGCCAAGGTGGGAACAAAGTAATGTGCATGGCCAAAAATACAGTTTTGCAAGATGAGGGCACAATCAATGATTTTCGAAAAGTCATCACTCCAAACTCGAACACGCATCTCACTGGTCACTTGGTTGTTAAACTAATGGAAAATGCACATTTTCTTTCAATTTTGAGGGATTTTTTTTTTTTTCACCAACTCGCCTCCCAAAAGTTGTAGCTCTGTGATACCGCCTTCAGATCAGTATTTAAAAAAATAAAAATAAATATTGAGTGTACAAGAAGAGTTCCAACCCATTAATGATCAGAGATGGTAAATGTTTCCTGCAGCTTCACTTACGAAGTGGCACCAGTCTTTGTGCTGATGGAGCTCGAGGTTCTGAGAAGCCTTCGTCAGCTGGTGGGCTGGACAGAAGGCGATGGTATTTTCTGCCCAGGGGGGTCCACCTCCAACATGTATGCCATGAACCTTGCTCGCTACAGACTCTTCCCAAAGGTCAAAAGTCAGGGCCTCTGGGCTCTCCCACGCCTGGCCATCTTCACATCTCCAGAGGTCAGGACAGATGTTCAGCACTCCATGTCTGACTACAGAGTGAAA
Organism: Hypsolebias antenori; assembly: GCA_031762315.1. Lineage (NCBI taxonomy): Eukaryota > Metazoa > Chordata > Actinopteri > Cyprinodontiformes > Rivulidae > Hypsolebias > Hypsolebias antenori. Next base: position 19,985,791 of record JARVGS010000127.1, read on the forward strand.
CTTGATCTGAGGAGTTGGATGAAAATCACGTCAGAAGCGTGTATCTTGTGTTTTTAGAGCCATTACTCTGTGAAGAAAGGGGCAGCGTTTCTGGGGTTTGGAACAGATAATGTCATCTTGGTGAAGGTGGATGAAAGGTAGTGTTGATTTTATCATGTAGAAGTAGGAAAACAATGTGTATAATCTAATATGACTGAAGAAAACACTCCAAGACTCATGTTTTGTCAGTCTCAGTCTTATTTTCCCTGATTTTTTTTACTTGTGAACATTCTCATACTGTATAGAGGCCATATGATCCCAGAGGACCTGGACGAACAGATAGAGCTTTTAAAATCTCAGGTAAACTTCCTAAAAAAAGATACATTTGTGCGTATCAAACTTCAAGTTGACATAAATTAGACTCACTTCCTGTTTGCTGCTGTCAGGGTGTAGTTCCACTTCTAGTGAGCTGCACAGCAGGCACCACGGTGCGGGGTGCATTCGACCCGCTGCATGGAATAGCAGATGTTTGTGACAAACATAAGCTGTGGATGCACGTCGACGTGAGTCCTCCATGAGACTGTCTTATGTTATTAAGTTTTTAAATTGTGAGGAGCTTTGACTTTTTGGCTCTTGTTTCAGGCTGCCTGGGGAGGAAGTGTGCTCTTCTCCAAGCAGCACCGACACCTAATGAAAGGTGTTCACAGGTATTAACTTGCTTTGCAAAAGGCGTATTTTTACTTTGTGATGACCGTCATGTTTAGCTTGCATTCGCGAAAGTAAACTGTTTTTAAGCTGCTGTCATTATTTGCATTATATGTGTGTGTGCATGTGTGTGTGACACAAGAGCAGATTCAGTAGCCTGGAATCCCCACAAAATGCTGGTAGCTGGCCTGCAGTGTTCTGCCCTGCTGCTCAAAGACACCACGGTTTGGTTTCACTCATTATACATTAATAGCTTCTGTGTTTTGGCTTGTCATTTTTTTTTTTTTATTTACAATTGTCTTGTGTTCTTCAGAACTTACTAAAGCGGTGCCACAGCTCAAATGCCTCGTATCTTTTCCAACAAGACAAGTTTTACGATGTGAACCTGGACGTTGGGGATAAGTCCGTGCAGTGCAGCCGCAAAGTGGATTGCCTGAAGTTGTGGCTGATGTGGAAAGCTGTCGGCTCATGTGGCTTGGAAGCGCGTGTTGACAAAGCTTTTATTCTTGTGAGGTAAATAACAGATTGTAAAACCCTCTGTATTGCCTGAGGAGGCTTTGTGGTGCATAGACTCAATGATTTCAGTATCTTAAACGCAGCTCCTTTTTTAATATTTTGCAGGTAAACTAAATGCAGTCTCAATTTATTGCAGTTAAGGATTATATTCAATGCAATCTAATGTGAGATGAGATTCTTGTCAAGCTCATCTGATGGTTGTCCATGTTTTGATATAAATTGTTTTCATTTGTTTGCAAAAATCAAGTACAAATCACTTATATTCCAAGATAATTTGCTCACTCTCAGATGTGCCTTTAAGCTGTGGCAGCTCGGGGGTCAGTGCTGCAGCCTTGTAATCCTGAGGTTGTGGGTTTGAGCCCAGGTCGCATCACGTTTGGCGTAAAACAGTTGCCAAATCTTGGGAGTTCGCTCACTGTGATGACCTCAGCAGAAGGAAGCAGCCAACTGAAAAACAGCAACAGCCTTTTATAATACAGTACATATAAAATATACTAAATCAAAACTTTTTTTTTTTTTATGTGTGTGACATATTTTTTTCATATCTATAAAAACTGACTTAACTACAGTACAGTACTTTACTTTGAAGAAATGTTTAGGCTGTTCAGTCAGACATAAAACAGTCTCTGTAGAATAATAAAGATACAATCCACATTGTAAATGATTCTAAACACAACAAGAAGAACATTAATAATTTAGATTTTCTTTGCAGGACAACATTTTTTTCACTCTATGATTCCTCTACAGCCATTTTGATAACCTGTGTCTGCACATCTGGGGCATTGGTGAGTTGTTATATTCATCAAGTGTCTGTCTTGCAGGTATTTAGTGAATCAGATGAAGAAAAGAGAGGGATTCCATCTGTTAAGTGAGGTAAGTTCAGATCTGAAGCTTAAAATGCATGTTTTGTCAGTAAAATATTAAAACTTTGTGTTTGAATTCTGCCTCTGTGGACAGCCAGAGTTTGTGAATGTATGCTTCTGGTTCATACCACCGAGTCTGAGAGGGAGGGAAGGAAATGCTGATTACCAGAACAAATTGGCTAATGTAAGTTTCTTTATTACACTGGTGAGATTTGGATTGAACATTGAAGCATCAGCAGTTGAGATTTCAAATTAATTTTTTTGATATATCACACACACTTCTCTAGATTTGATTAAATGCAGCTTGTTTGTTAAAAGAAGCCATAATCTTCTGAATGTGACAGATAAATGTGTTTTACTAACAGGTAGCTCCAACAATCAAGGAGCGTATGATGAAGCAAGGCACGCTGATGGTGGGCTACCAGCCTCTTGGAGACATGGTCAACTTTTTCCGCGTGACTGTCTTTTCTCCACTTGTTTCACACAAAGACATGGACTTCTTCCTTGATGAAATCCAACGACTTGGAAGTGATCTGTGACCTACTTATAGTCTTTTCTTAATTTAGGACTTAGTCTTACTTTAAACTTGCAAACATGTTAACTTTACACTTATAGTCTGTACATATTTACAGAGGTCACAACATACCATAAATAAAACATTGTATTAATAAAATACTTGCAAGGAGTTTGAGTCAAATGCCTATGTTTATTCCTACAGGCCGAAGTGTCCCTGGGCAAGACCTGG
>JARVGS010000127.1:20007280-20021436 GCA_031762315.1 Hypsolebias antenori
GGTTGAGGAGCATTAAGTGTAGAACCACTAGACTGAGGAACAGCTTCTACCCTGAAGCTGTTAGACTCATAAATCCCCAACCAGGAAAATTACTGTAATGCAACTTTAATCTGTGATATGTTGTGAATGATCTTTGCTGCTGATTATCCATGCTGCTGATCTCTTGCCTCTAAACTGCCAACTCATGTTTGGGCTGCTGTTTAATATACCATATTATTAATAATAGTGTATATAGGTCCTTGTATCCATCCATCCATTATCTTTACCCGCTTCTTCCTATTTAGGTCACGGGGGTCACTGGTGCCCATATCCAGCCATCACTGTGTGAGAGGCAGGGGACAGCCTGGACAAGTCTCCAGTCCATGATAGGGACACATAGAGACAAATAAACAAGACAAGCCACCATTCACTCTCTCACTCACACCTAGGGATACTTTAGAATTACCTATCAGCCTAACATGCAGGTTTTTGGTCTGTGGGAGGAAACCTGAGGACACACATGCACAGAGATAACATGTAAACTCCACCCAGAAAGGCCCCCAGACCGGGATTTGAACCAGGAACCTGCTCGCTGAGAGGCAGCAGCTCTACCAGTTGCGCCAGCGTGCTGCCCAGATCCTCGTTCTCTTTTTATACTTTATATCTTTGCTCTTTTTGGGTGTAACTGGAACCTTGAGTACACAATTTCATTCCGCCTCATGTACCATATGTAATGCGAATGACAATAAAGAACCTTGATAAAACAACTTCAGAATCAACAAATTCATAGAAGTTCAAAAGAATGCTTTTTTTTTTTTGCCTTTACACTAACACAAGTTTTACATTAGCGTTATGTGCATGACATTCTGTGGTTATTTGCAAACACAAACCACTGCAGCAGCTGTAGCACTTCCTGTAAGCTAATAATGGGATGTTTGGGATTGGAGTTGTTCTTACAACGGCTGATCTGACTTTATCAGAAGCTGCTAGCTCATCAATCTCATTAGAATTATGAAAAGTGAGCTTCTTCAAAGAACTAGAGCAGGTAAGATGCTATTGTTCATTACTTTTCCACACAACCCAGTCTAAAGGATCTGAACTATTCATTAAATAATGATCAGCAAAATGTATTTTTACAGTATACTGAGAGGTTTTATCACCCTTTGAAAAAGTGTTTTCAGAAAGAGTTTTGTGCAGGAAAATTGTAGGCTGAAAAGCACGAGAAAAACCCATCAGGTGGAATTTTTCTTCGACTAATGAGTCCCCTGGTGGCGTGCTTTCATTATCCTATCAAAGTTGAGCATTTTCATGTGATAAATCTTAACGGGTATCAAGAAATAACTGGTTCTGTGAAACCAGAGCAAATCGCACTTGTTTTCCTCCCCTACTTGTAACGACGTCCTATAAACCACACACGCATGGTGACATTTTTATTTCACAACAACACAAAAAATTAAACATTATCATCAGAATTTACAGTCATGTTATGTCATTACTATGAAAACTTTTTTTCTTTTTTTGCTCAGGGACATAAATACTGGGCTGAGTTATGGCAAAGGCAGGCAAGAGTGCAATGGTGGAGGTGTTGTTTTTGGCTGGCTTTCCTTAGAGTGGCCATGATTCTTTTTTCTATGGGAATCCATAAACAAAGCCAGAGAGGGCAACTGGAGCCATAAACCACATCAGGCTGCCACAGAGAGGAGAAGAGAGCAGGCCTGGGCGCATTTCTCCTCCTCTTGGCGTGCACACACATTTCTCCTCCTCTTGGCGTGCACACATTTGCAGCTACGTGCACGCCTCCAGCAGCTTTTCATGACCTACTTCCAAATGTTTACATCTGCAGCCGTCTCCTGGTTATTGTTGGTTTTTCTTGAAGTGTTAACGTGTTGCACATAAACATCTTGTTGTGCTTCCAGGAAACAGAATCAAGCCTGAACTTGGGCTGACTACAAGCAGACAGGAACCAGAATACCGTGGCATGTAAACACACCAAGTTTTTTAATAGTTGCTATACCATTAAGATATTTCATTTTAAACACATTTAGGCTGCATAAGTGTGGGAAGAGAAAAAAAAAAAACAGCTCTGCTGGGAAGAAAATCAAAACCCAGATCATGTGAATGTAAAGCACTGAGACTGTGACGAAATGATTGTGGTTTGTTTTATTTTGTAAAACAAGCTGCTGCTGCCTCGCAGCGAGGTCGTCGGATCAAATCTCGGCTGGGGACTTTTCTGGGTGGAGTTTGCATGTTCTCTCCATGCATGTGTGGGTTTTCTTCGGGTACTCCAGTTTCCCCCCCACAGACCAAAAACATGCATGTTAGGCTGATTGGTAACTGTCTCTAGGTGTGAGTGAGAGAGTGAATGGTTGTCTCAATTGTCTCTGTGTCCCTGTGTTGGACTGGAGACCTGTCCATCATCTAGAGGGAAAATACTAATACTGAGTTTAAATGCATATACAATATGTCTTGTTCTCATGATTGTGGGTATGTGGGTCTTGGTTTTTGTTTAACATGACCTACTGCTGTGGCATAAAAACATGCTGTAATTGTGTTGTGTCTGTTTAGCTGGACAAGTTATTGAATGGGCACCGAAGCCCAATGACTATGACATAAAGACTCTGTAAGCATACAGATGATGAGAATTTATTAGCTAATTCACAAAGACACCCCTCCCCCCAACAGCCAACACACACAATGGAAAGAGAGCAACTCTTTGGCAGAATGTATTGATCAATTACAGGGCTCTAACGCACACGTCTCTGACAAGTTTACTGCATGGTGCGTACAGTATGTCAAGCCGTGGCATTTCTAACTATCACACTCATTTTGTATAATTAATATAAATTACCTGGCTGCTTTTTATGATGGTGCAACAGTAATTACATGATGACAGCGTCACTGAGCTGCTGATGGTGCTGCAGGGCTGTCTAGATGAAAAGTGAGTGTCCAGACAGACATCTTGGGTGGGATTCAGTTTTAACCCCGTCTTCCCTGCTGTGCACTTAGAGATTTCTTCTAATTGCATTTACAGCTTTTCAGCTATAGCCCTGTCTTTTTTTAACCCCCTCCCCTCACACACACATTTTGACTGAAACCACACACCAAAACATAAGCTGCCCTCATTGTACTAGAACTCTGGTGCAAGAACAGTAAACAGGTGAACAGAGTCTGCTTGTGGTAATTAGTTTGACAATTAATTGCTTTTTGTGCAGAGAAACACCAGCAGCAGCATCTGGTCCTGTGAAGGCACAAAGAGGAGTCGAAGACTTAAAGCCAAAACAATTAAAACCCACAGCTCAATCTGACCAAACCTTTCAGATTTAAAGGAAAAATGTCAACCCATATGTATTCATGTGACCAAGCAGAAATGCATTGCTTTGTAATAACTGCTGACAGTATCCTTTCAACTAAAGAATGCATTTATTCTCCCGTGACTGCAGTTGCACACACATAATTATTGGCCACTATATTAGAACTGCGAATCACATTTTCAACACAGGTTTCTTATAAATTTACTTCATTATTTGCCTGTAGATGGGGTTTAATATATTAAATGGAGCAAATGAACGGTGAAATGTGATATGTTCTCTGCTTTCCAACAATATACTGTACTATAATGTGGGTGAGTCTCTCAGCAAACTCCCCCAGGCTGCAGACATTTGTACATCAAAATGATTCACTTTATCTTTTTTGTCATTTTCATGTCTTCAGCCAAATTATCTGGATATAGAGACCTGATGCTGGGGGAGGGGGAGTGACATGCCTCAGATGGTACAATTTGTGAGGTTACAAGTAGCTTAACTCCTTTTAACTGGGGTCATGTTGCAACATGACAGAATAATTGCTTATTAAGGGATTACAAAAATTGTACTGTAAAACTGTTGTTTATAATGTAGACGTTTTGTTTCGTTTTAATATAACTTATTTAATATTCATTTTATATGGTTTTATACGATTGTCTACCACATCTGTTCTTTGTTTAAAACAGCTCTCTTTTGTAAATGAGTTGAGACTCAGTCAGACTAACCTGTATAAATAAAGGTTGAATGAATGGATGTACAGTACTTCAAATAACTTGCAAAAATGCACATGCATTCTTTCAGGTTTCTGATGCATGGATTTCTAAGTAACATACTTGGTGTGTTTAACTCACCTTCCCTACAGACTTTAAACATGATGTGATTATATAAAGTTCAACATAATCTTGTTTCTAATATTTTAAGACGTTCACATTTTCACATGTACTGTATATACTACAAAGTACACATCTACACACACACGTTAATTAAAACACGTTCACTGCAAGGGCAATCAAAGAGTGCATGGTGTGAACTGGAACAGTGCATAATTGAATCTGTCTGTTGCCGTGACAACATAAATCTGATGGGGGATCACTTGGTAGAGATCAGAATGTGAGCACATGATAGCTGAAGAGCAGATAGGGCATTTATAATGTCACATACATCAAGCATCACAAGGATATAGTGCCCATTCCTTAATTCAATTCTTTGAAGGATATCCCTCATTTATATTGTGTGTGAAGCAGCTGTGTGACAGTTGGGATACGTGAGCCATGATGTCTACAGAGGTCCTCGTTTGAAATACATATGTGTTGTGTATCTGGTTAAAACTGTTTCATGCCATAACACTCAGTATCATATATCATATACTGTATAGGGTTTAGCTATTAAAGGCAAATACTCAAGTATAATTTCAACTGAAGAGAAAGTATAACTCGGTCTTGCACTTCATGGGTTGAACCAGGAGGTGGAGCTCTTGCACTTGTCAGCCTCAATGAGGTCTTTGACAGCAAAAGGCAAAAAATGAAGGACAGTTTTATCAGTAAGTTACAAGAATTGTTAAAAAAAAATTCTAAGATCACGCTAGACTGCAACATGTTTCAAGGTTCATTCACGATTAAGATTTCTGAAAAAATAGATCAAAATGATGAAAAATGAAATCCACACATTCCTAATGCTCAAATACTAGTGATCAGACTTTAGCAAATATGACTGATTTAAAAATATATAGATTTAAAAAAAAAAACTCAATCATTCCTCACTGACCATAGTATTGGTTTCATAATGTGTAATAAAATATGCGTGAAAATTCAAAGTGTCTTTATTTTACAGTAATCAGGAGAAGATGACAGCATGCTGTTCAAAAGATACTTCTTGTTACTGGAGATACATGGAATGAAGATGCTGTGAAACATCAATACATGCTCAGTTATAATACAAAAAAATCAGCTTCTTAAGAGAAAAAAAAATACAATCCATGGTGGAATGTACACATTTATCCTCATTTTGATCATACATGAGACCGAGCAGATAAAAATATGGAACATCAAACTTTTTTTAAGTAGAAGTCCTGAACTGTGACTGGATCAGTCACAGGTACTTCTCACAGCATCGCCTACGGTGGAAGTTGGAGGAGAAAGAGCTTGAGGATCAGTGCCATGTGGTCTGTTCTGAACAGTGGCTCACTGATGAGCAGGCACAAGGTGACTATCGTAGGAGTGACCACTTGATCTGTTCTTTGGCAGACTGAAGCACCTGTGAAAAGAAATAGCTTTGTTTAGGCAGATCACTGGAGAAACGGTGTTATAACACTGAAATGATGGCTACAGTTGAAGTTAAACCCTAACGAGAATATACAATAACGCGTTATTCTGGAGCCATTCCTCATGCTAAACTTTGCTTCGAAGGAGTCAAACTGTCTAACTGTTTTTAAAATGGTCTGGATCAATAGTTCAGGTTTTCTGAAGGTCTGTCAAAGTTTTTCTTTGAACTTTGGCTGCTTTTCACACATGTGCATCTTATTTCTAAATGTATGTTTTTAAACTCAAATATAAACCAGTTTTGGGTTGACGCATACCAAACAATTTAGCAAATAACCAAAATGAAATTTGATCTTTAGGCACTTTGTTACTAACATGCTGTCAAAAACACAATTTCCCCATTTGTTAAAAAAAAAGAAAATACCACAGATGGTTAGACAAAATGTATTGTTTATCAACGACGTGATTCCCTAAGCGTTATCACCTAAGATGATCAACTGATGAAAGATGCTGAAGTTTTTGATGAATTTTCACCCGTTTCGTAAAGAAATGACATTCAAATACTGTTTGTCTGCTGTAGAAGTTACTGGTACTTTTAAACCTGACACACCTTCTGCCCTCCACTCGTTCACTTTCCTCACAGAATGCCTCATCTATTCAATTTTATATTTCATTATAAATGTTGTAACATTCTTTTTAAAACTAACATGATCAGCACAGCAATCAATGTTTTTCAGAAGGCAACATCTTCCATTATGATCTGTACAGAGCTGGTTTTCTGAGGGCATTAGTTCTGGGCAGAGGTAGTGTAAAGTATTAACAGAGTAGTTTTTATTAAAACCATGTTGGTTAAAGGTGGGTAATAACTGTGAGAAAAGGCCAAAAGGTTTATGTAAACTCCAAATACTGTATTATGTAATAGGAAAATAAGGCTGTACACTAGTCTGCCATTGACCTTCATCTATGACAGGCTTTGATGCATGAAGTTAACATTAATTCTAAAATCACAGCCAAGTGCTAATCTTGCAGCATTAAACACATATTGCACAATATTCAGTCATAATCAGGTATAAGGACTGAACAGAAAATAAATGGAAAAATAACCTAAGAAAAATGTTGAAAGGCCTTCACAAAGATCGAATATCGACTGAAAAGTTGGCTCCTTGAAAGCAAACAAAAAAAAATATTGGGTCTTTTTTTTTTTTTTTCCCAGGCAAAGTACTGTACTGAGCTCAATTAAAAAGCAAGTGACATGGGTCTTGGTAGAAATTACAAAAGTTACAATTAGTTGCTCAAATTCGACAAAAAAAAAACCCAAGTCATATTAAGAAAGATAAATATTCGAGGCCTAATTAATCATCTTAATTCGCTGAGTGAAAGCCAAATCATAACCATAAAGCATGAAGCCTGGACACAGACATTAATCATGGCCATGGGAGGAATGGCGTTAGGCACTTTCAGACCTCTTAAATGACAACATTAATCACAAGGAGCTCTCTCACTCACACACACAGACAGGCTTAGAAACTGAAAGACTGAATACTGTTGGCTTCCTACCCCCTCACCACCGAGTAATTAGTATCACGCACACCATTGTACAGATTAAAAAAAGCCCAAAATTTGACAGCTCAAAGGCGAGCGACAAAATAGACGAGGAAAATGACGCAATGACAGTGCCGTAGTATTTTTAGATTCTCAAGTAATTTTTAATAGTCAATACACTAATGGATGTTTTACACTTTATAGTAGACAGAGGATCAATATAGACATGCTTTACTCACCTGGGTGACTGTCTGTTCTGTCAAAGGTACATCATCACCCTACAAAATAAAGTACAGTATATTGTATTTACAACTCACGAGATCATCTTTAAACTTTACTGAATATTTGTGAGAGGACAAATGTCAAAAAGAGCTTACTCTGAGGGCCACTCGATGAACAACTTGCTGAGGGTCACTCTCTAAGATCACCCTGTTGGTGGCGCAAAATGTACAGTAGACAATTAGCAAAGAAAACAGAAGAATTCAGAAAGAGACGGTTCATAATGCCAAATTCTGACTTACCCTCCATCCACTATTTCATCCACAGCCAAGAAGAGTCCCTCCATGTTCTCCAACAAGGCTCTCCTCTCAACATTTTTCCTTCAAAAACAAAAGTGAAAAAATGTCAGCTATAATCTCAAGCTTACTCTTCTAAATGTCATATTTTTTTATTTGCTTTATTATTCTTTGCTTGAAAATTGCTGCCAAAACAAACCTCAACATCTGACTGAGGGAATCAAAAAGGCAGTTCAGAACAGCCATGAGCATAAGCTGTGGAAAGAAACAAACCATTTAAATTAGAATCTAGCATCATGTTTGGTTTAGTAATTTTTTTAATCACTATTAGCTACCATTTTTACAGAACTTAAAAGTTCAGCATTTTCCCCCTTTTTTAATTTTGAAAATTTGCCATAGTGTAAATTCATTGAGGACAGAATCACTATATTATCAAATCTTTGGTACGCTTAAGGAAAAACTACAGGATTTTGTAATGCTGATTTGATTTATGAGGTTTGTGTGTGCTACACTGTTACAATAATGACATTTAAATATATTGTATCCTAGTCTTTGCTTGACTGATAGCCTAAAAAAAAATAAAATAAACGAACTATAAATTCTAAACTAAAATTTGCACTATTCTGAACAAAAAATAAATAAATAAATAATAAACAAACTAAAGGGGCGGCTATGGCTGAGTGATTAGAGCAGTCATCCTCCATTGCAAGAGTTGGCGGTTTGATTCCACCAGCAGTCACATGCCACAGTGTCCCTGGGCAAGACAATGAACCCCTAAATGCCTACGATGTGTGTCCCATCGGTGTATGAATGTGATAAGCACTGATTAGTCTTTGTATATATCTAGTAGAGTGCTGTATGAACAGGTAAATGAGGGCAGATTGTAGTGTAAAGTACTTTGAGTTTCTCGATAAGAAAGAAAAGTGCTATACAAGTACAGTCCATTAAATCTGAGGAATTATATTATGAAAACATCTGAATGATAATGAATAAACTAACAATAGATTGCACAATAGCTGAAGAACAATATAAAATTTGATGTTTTAAAAGAGACTACATAAACTGAAGTTTTTAGCATTTTAGAATACACAGAAGACACATATTCAAAAGTAGAATTTGCTCTTTCACCTCCAACAGTTTAAACTGTCACACCCGTTTCTCTAGAAAGGAGCACAGCAGACTCCGTAAAAGTGGGAAAATGAATTTTTCTCAAGCGATTCTGCTCATCTTTAAGCACTTGTTTTAATGTTCACTTCACAATGTCCTTTGCAAAACTCTAAAATGACCCTGTTTACCTCATTTTCATGCGAACTTCCAATCACGTAAAAGAAAAGATCTATATTGCTCTTGTAGACAACAGTCAAGCCTTCCAGTAATGCGATCTCACCTAAACAAAATGTAGAAAAAATAAAAACATAAAAAAATGCGCTTGTAAGTAAACTGATGCACATTATTAGTCCTTAATATGCTGATCATTATGGTACTTACTGTCAGTCCTGTGCGTTTTGTTGAATATATTCTTTTCGAATGCCTTCTGCTCTTTCACTGAAGGGTAGGTGTCATCATAATACTGTTGGTGCATTAAGAGAGTTAATGTTCTGAATTATAAATACTGTATATAATTAAAAATATAACAACTGTTTATTTTAGCCAAGGTTAAAGATAATGAAATGTCTAATTTTCTTGAAAATAAGAAATAAAGCTAAGTCATTGTCATAATACTTTCTAACTTCCCCCGGTAGTTCTGCGGCATAAAGCCGTTTTATTCTTACTGTAGATGTAAGTGTATTTCAAACTGGGTGTCAAAATAATTTTATCATTTAACAGGACTTTTTTTCTTTTCAAATAAGACATCATTAAAAATATAATAACCAAAAGGTTAATTTCCAATTAACACTACCGTAGTTAGTTATTAAATAAATTTGCAGACTTTAATTACTAACCTTTAAAACTTATTTAACTTGTATGTTCACACAGCGCATTTTTTTTTAAATAAAATAAGTAGCGCAGGTAATAGATACAAATGTTTTTCCATTTCTAAACATCTTAATTTGGAAAAACAGTCCATAGCAAAAACTGCTGATGTTTTGTGTGCATTCTGCAAATGTAAATGTTTTGCACATATTTAGATGTTTTATAGTTATTTTATGTCGCATTAGGTTTGCACTTGAATGATGCTAAAGAGGAAATATTTTTGGGTTATTTTATCCTCAGTTTTGTACATTATAGATTAAATTAAAACACACATCATAAAAACAAAAAAAAATAGTCAGCATAAAATACATAAATTGTCAGTGTAATTCTTTTTTAGTTTGAAACACAGTAATTTATAGTGAACTATTCTAATAAGCAATACAAAAACAACCTGTATTTTTAATGTATTTCGCTGCAATGCAACATTAACTCAATGAATCAAGCCTTTATATTAAACAGTAAGTTAAATGTGTGCTTTTGGTGTTATTATCATCTTATTGTTTTTGGTTTCACATTTATTTTCACGCTTTTATCAAGATGATATTACATTTACCAAAAGTAATAAACTGTAGTTAATCACTGAATAGACCGAATTATTTATGCTTCAGGAACAGGAATGCTGATCATATGATATGCGTATAAAACCTTTACCTTGGCATAAAGCCTGTCTCCATCGTTGTCCAAAATTAGAATAGCTTTGACAGTGTATAAGGAGGGTTCCTGTGAAGACAGCAATACAATGTGCATTATGTTTAATCATCAATTCATAAGTAATAAAAATGTCAAGAACATCAAAGGACAGTGCTGTGTGCTAATAAAATAAAATTGACAGAGAGTGTCGTAGGCCCCGATGAGTGAATGAGGACGACAATAATGCATCAATATCGGTTATAAAAAGTAACACAAAACTGGAAACTGTATCTAACAACGTTCGTCCTGTAGTACGGAAGACATGACACTTCCACATCAGCAGCAAACATACGGAGACTTCACCCATGCTAACTAGTTAGCTAACACAGTTAGCTTCAGTTACTCCGGCAGATAAGAAAAAAAAACAATGTTTCGCCAATATTCAAGTAAATCTTAATAAATATTGTGATAACAAGTTTTGCCTTTCAATACATTTATGCTGTAACGAATAGATAACTGAGATAATATTACCAGTATAGGAGAATCCATTTTCTATGTTGTTCGCAAACCAGCTGTAGCTAAGCTAACACTAGTCAGTCAGTAAGACTCTTTCCTATTGGCTGATGCAGCGCCTCATGTTGTACGCGTACATAATAAAGTTGCCAAATAGGAAATAACGAATTGTCGCACAGTCACTTTCAATTGGTCTGTACAGTACTGTATTTTCATCAAAATCAGCGTATGCGCTTGAATGTGGATATTAATTGTAAATCTGGCAACGCTGGTACATAAAGAGCAAAGGTCGACCATTTCTCACTATGTTAGTGTACTTTAGTGTTTACAAGTTTGCATGTACAAAGTTTAAACTTTCTAATCGCAATACATTTCCCATCTTCTTTAAAAATAGAACGATGTAAGTGATTTACTCGTGTCTTTACTTGTTCATAAAAGTAATAACTGAATATTTTTAACTTTCATTTTGACCTATAAGCTTAAAAAGAAAGTGTTAATTCTAAAAGTATTCATACCCTTCCAATGACAGAAGATCAAACTTCAATTCTGTAATCCATTAAGGGCTTTAAGGGTTCTGGGAGGTTTTACAGAATTGGATTAGTAACATTTTGTTAGTTGGCCTTCACATGGGAAATAAAATTAAAATACAGTATTAGCATGTTCTGCTCAAACCTTTTAATGTATATTTTCTACATTCAAAAGTACTTTTAAAAGGTAACACTACAAAATCTCAAATTCATGAATAATATTTTTATTGAATAATTATTTACACTTATTTTTTTGAATTTTTCCAATTTATTATTTTGTCTGTTGTCTTGTTGCTCAATTGTACACTTAACTTAAATCCCTAAACATGTTTAATCATGTCAGCTGGACAGATTCTTCTTGGAAGAAATAAAATAAAGAAAGTAGAAGAATCTGTCCAGATGACTTGATTTAACATTTTTGTGATGCCTGCTGGATGATTGAGCATACTTACTTCTTTTTACCTAACTTATGGAAATTTTTGTTGTGTTATCAAATTTGTTGCAATATATGTGGTTGAATTTTTTGTTTGAACTGATAGTTGAATTGATCTGTTAAAGAGGGAGCAGATTTGATAAGAAATTTTTCTTCTTCTGCTTCCTTTCATTTTATGTTTATTTTTTTAAGTTACCTAAATTGTATTTGTGTTTTTTTTTATGGAACTGAAATGAATAAATAAATAAATAAATAAATAATAGCAGGGTGTATATTTAGCATTACTAAGCCACTTAAAACAATAGTTCAGTTCTTTTAATGTAATAACATGTTTTAGAAAGCAATAATTCATTCATTCATTCACTTCTAAGGCCAGTTTAAAATGTCCAGTCAACCTGAAAAAATAAATAAATAAATAAAAAATGTTGGCACACAAAGAACATATAAACTCTGCTCCAAAAAGCTCAGGCAAATTAAGAGTTGTAACAAAGACCTTTGTATTGTAAGGTGACAGTAGTGATCACTACACCACTGTAGTATAGCAATGCGTTATTGACACGTCACACCGGCTGTGAAACGACACTGCATTATCAAAGCATTTATCAATGTCCTGGTTCTGCAAATTTTAGTGACACTCAGGGCCAGCCTGAAGATGTAGGGGGACCCAAGCTGAATTTCATTTTATCGCATTTTAAGTTCAAGTTCAAGTAGGTTTTATTGTCATTCGCATCACATGTGATATATGAGCTGGAACAAAATTGTGCACACAGGCTCCCAGTTACATCCAACAATAGCAAGAATATAAATAGTAAAAGACACAGTAATAAGGATTTAAGACATAAACTAAGAAATACGCCAAACACTAATAGTGCAAAACACTCAAATACTTCACCTAAAACGCAGAATATGATGCAATTACCGGTATTAGTGTTCTTCACATACACACACACAAACACACAACACTTATTTGTTAGGAAGCTTAGTATTTTGCTGTTAATAAGAAACTGAAAGTCCACTGTCATTTAAAAAAACAATAAAACTTGTGTCTGTTCTTGTCTCAAGTGTAATTCTGTGTTGCCAAAGATGTGTTCATGAGTTCACATGGATTTGTCGGCACAGTTTAACTGGCAGTCAGCTGCATGTGTTTGCGTGTGCATGTGTTGACGGTAACTCCTGCAGAGTACTGAGGCTTTATTCACGGAGCTTGGGTTAGTAAAAGACTGCAGCAGATGTGCGGGGATGAGGTCACTCACGTGCTGCCGGAACGACTTAAACTGATGCTGAATCCTCTTACATGGACAGAGAGCAACATGGGGAGGGTAAAAGTACAGAGAAAAACAGACAGAGCACAGAACGCAATGCCAATTCAAGAAAACTCAACTGCGAGACTGAACACGTTTACAATATGGAAAGATCATTTGGATTTTCTCTTGGATAAATATTGTTGTTGTTTGTCTGTAAATGTAACAAAAATGCTGGCAATTCACATGATGAAGAACTTTGAAACCATCAGAATAGAACCTACAGGGGGGTGCAATTCTAACTTTATTTGCAGAAGAAAGCCTTGTACAGGTGTGTATTAAAATGTGAACTGTGGTTCATTGCTAACTGTAAGTTTCAAGGTATGCATGATGGTACTGTGTGTCCATTTTTAGCCTTGATAGCACTGAGCCTATACGTTGATGTGTCCCTAGATTTTAGCAACAGAACGAATAGCAATGGAAAGGGATGCTATGTTACCTGAAAATGGATCCCAAAGGCAGCAAATTAAAATGAAGTGGACCCAAAATGGATCCTTTAGGGACCCACAAATTGGAATAGTTGCAAACATTCAGCTGCAGTGACATATTCAAATAACTCTAGTCTCAGAAATTATATATTATTTCATGCAAACACTACTTTGTGAAGCTTTAAACCACTGTCAGTTTTGCACTACATTCACAGACAATTACCGTAATTGTCGGTGTATAAGCCACCACTTTGTTCTCATGCTTTGGACTCCACCACTTATACACAAGAGCAGCTAATTTGTGTACTTTTATTATAGTTTTAATAATTTATTTTATTTTGACAGGCTTTTTGTTGTCATTTGGCTGCTTCCTGCTGCTGAATAACATTTTTCTTTGACACACTGAGTGAATGCCTCAAATTTGCTACCCATAACTCCACCCACTCTGTCATCATGTGACCAGAAATCTAACCTCAATGACCACTGTGGTATTCTCAATGAGTTATGAGGAAGGACCCATCCCCCAAGATAGACATGCATTAAAGATGCAACCTGTTTACTGTAAGTAAATGTTAATATATATATCTGACCAATGAAATTACCAGAGAGGCCACAGTGGACCAGTGAAACTTCTGATTACTAGCTACTGTAAATACAGGTAACCCCCGGTTTCCGGTGTAGTTCCGTTACACCAGCCCGGCCGGATACCGAAAAAGCCGGTTACCGGAACCGGCTCCCGGTGCGGCCGAAAACG
>JARVGS010000127.1:20026123-20040641 GCA_031762315.1 Hypsolebias antenori
GACAGGTCCCTCTTGTAAATGAGTCCCCGTGGCTCAACGAGGCTAGCCTGTATAAACAAAGGTTGAATGAATGAAAAAAAGGTGCTATATGTTTTATTTGCTCTATAATGTTCACAAATGACCAGTGTTGCCATAAGAAAATCTGCACATTTCAAGCTGCAAAGCAAACAAACATGAGATATTTTATAAAATAATTAATAAGTATAGTGTTTTGGAAACATCTATGACACATGGGACAGTTGAACAAATCACACAACCTTTGTGAGGTAACTTCTCGGAGAGTTTCAGCTCGGGCGACATGAAGGATTTTTTAGTGGAGGGGTTTTAATGCTCACTTGCTATGTGAGACACGCTCCCCTTCATTCTTCCCCCTGCTCCTCTATCTCACTTTGGTGGTTGCTCTGCCAGATAGAGGAACAATGTAGTCTTTCTTACCTGTTGGAGGGTGTACATTCCATCTCTGCTAAACCAAGTCTCAATCCTGCCTCCAACCGGGCCCTCACTGCAGAGCTGGCTGACTCCAGGTGCTCCACATCTCATTCCTCATACCTTGTTGTTTGGAGGATTCAAAAGGACGTTGTTCTTATTCGGTTTGGCTTGGGAAGAGACAACCATGTGGCTCATTTAGATATTTATTCTATTTTTTTAAGACGTATGTTTCAAAATTAGGAGCCAAAATAGCCTTTATTTTGTAAGGATCTGCACACATCGACCTTCCTTGTGAACCGACAGGATGATTGCTGTGGTTTGTGCCAGACTGTTGGTTTGTGGTTTGTCGTGAGGGCAAAAGGGAAATTTGGAGGTTGGGGTGCAAGTGTGCTATTAAGGATACAAGAGTGCAAAGAAGAAACAACTTAAAAAAAAGTTTGTGTGGGTGCTTTACAGGAAGGTTGCAGAGCCATCCCATTTATTCTGGCGGCTGAGGGTTGTGTCTTACAGTAAGAGACCTGCAGCTGAATTAGAGACAGACCAGGAGGCCTCATGTGGAACGCCTTGCAACATATTTGAGTTTTTCTTGGTTGATTGATTTTCTCACTACCAGGACTGTGCTTCACTCTTTTATTGTCCTCATCACATCTTGAAGATGATGATGGTACTCAGGTAGGTTTATTTTTGTCCTTTTTTTCATGTTTAGTGATACATTTAGTTAAAAATGACACTGAGAGGTTTGCGCTTGAAAACTTTTAGGTTGTATTTTTTTCTAAATATAATTTATACTGGTTAACAACAAGGTTGAAACAATGATGATCAAAAATATTGAACGAAATGAATAAAATCTTATTGAAATATGTGTTGCATATACAGAAAATATTAAAAGTGACACATTTGATTTGAAATAACTATAGTAATAAATAAAGGATTAGCAGACAAACCAGATGTTTTATAATGCTGTAAATTTTTTTTTACCAATTTAAAAAAAAAAAAAAAGAAAAAGCAGTTTGTACTTTGCCAATCTATATTATGTATAAGCCTTCCAACAAGTTACAGTTCAGAAAACTGAAATGGTCTTCGGCTTTTAATTTTTAAATATCTCAACTTGAGAAGCTTCCAACAATCCCAGGTGGTGCCTGTCAATAAATTAATGGAGCACAGGTTTGATAGTATCAGTGCAGAACAGTCATGCTTTCTTTTCATCATTAAAAACAAACTATTTATCAAAAATGACCACTAAAGAAACAACAAATATTTTAAAATCAAGTTAGAATTCAGCAGCATACATGAAGTGCTTTTGTTTCTGCACACTTCAGTGGGTGTAAATTCACAACTGATTTATAACAACTGGACTTCTAAATGAAAAACTGAACAAGCTAAATAGAATCAAACCTCAGAGCCGTGTGGTTGAGTTAAATAAACTTAGCAGTAATGTGTGCTCGACAGCCTAAATTTCCCAAACAGTCATCGGTCCTCAGTGTGTCTTTTAGAGCATGCTGTTTTCCCGCAGATTGTCTTATCAGGGCTTGGCATAGCTGCACCCTGGAACAGCTGATGGGAGGAGTCAGCTCAACTGAAGTAAACCTTTTCTGAGCTCCAAAAGAACTTTGGCATCACCCATACAATCATCTATTTAGCTCCAGTAACTCCAAAGATGTTCCATTTTCTAGAGATGTGTGTGTAAAGGTATTTTAATGATTTGTCTAAACATAGAGGATTGTGGTATGTTAGTGACAGGTCTTTCTGTGTCTCCACCAAGTTGACTTTTTGAAGCAAACGTCTCTCCTGAATGTGTTCAACAGCCAACTGTGTTCTCCCTTTGAGGAGAACCTGTGAGGTAGGTCCATGAGGTGGGGGAATAAAAGAGAAGCCTCAGCACAAGTCTATGAATGTGTGTTTTCGACGTGAATGTGAAATGGTTTGTTTTTCCACTACAAGGTAGTGTCAACACCTGGCAGGCTGTGTGGAGGGGTGTCGTTCCAAGCTAACTTTCCAGGGATCAGGCCTCATGGGGCTCCGCAGGACACAGACATGGATGTGGCGTGGCAGGAGTTGATGGCCATCACTGAGCTGCAGGTAAATGATTTCTACATTTATTTATTGGTTTTAAATAATAAGCTAATATTATAGGAGTTGCAAATGATTCTACTGAAAATGCTATTATAATTTTAATATTATACATTTCAAACAGGTCACTGAACATTAAACAGAAAAAAAAATACCTCAATGACAAGTTTTAATGCCTTTCAGGCACCATGAAACGTTTTAAGAAGACTTTTTTTTCTGTTTGTGTAACACAAAATGGTTTTAATTAGTAAAGTTACATGGGACATGTTGTGTTCATTAAATGGAAGTATTTCTTTGGATCCCCATTAGCCATTGCCATAATAATGGCTAATCTTCCTGGGGTCCATTTCATTTGTTTATTATAGTTTTACAGTAACTATTCATTTTAAAATTTGGTAACAAAATATATACAGTACTGTATATAAAACACTTTATCACAAAGGTAATAGTTGTGAGATTTTGAAAATTGAAAATATAGCATTGCATTTAGTTTCCAATACTTGTTCAGCAGGATAAAATAAACACATTAGCCCAAAACCTTGTTTCCTTGTATTTTCTTATGAAACTACAGTATAAGTCTATAATTAATAAAGACAACAAACAAGCATGAGATGTTTTAATTAGTGGTATACAATTTAAATTGTTTATGCTAATTTAAAAATGCAGATAAGTAGAAATGTAAAGCATTACATATAAAACTTCACATCTCCAACTATATCACTATGATGAAAGATTCAGATGAAGTCTTCTGAGTAAAACTGTCATGTCATTAAAGGGAAACTGCATCATTTACAGAAGTAGTTTTGCAAAGTTTTATTTATTAAAGTTCGCAAAAAAAGTCCACTGAAAAACATCACCTTCAACCTCGTCTCGTCTTCGTTCTTGAAGCCTGAAGAGAAATGTGTTGTGAAGCCAAAGCTGTTTAAAACTGTTGCTGAATGATGCGAGCTGAATTTTTCGGGCTAGTCACACAATTAGAGCAGCGTTGATGAGCGTGTCAGTAATTTAGTTTGGGTGAAAATGTTGTTTCTGGTTGTTTGGCTGACCGTGTCGCTGAAAACAGCAATTGTTGTTGGAAGCAAACAACTGAAAAAGCACAAACTGAGTGAAAATTGTATTTTCAAATAAATAACTACACAACTACACTATTAAAATAAAATCAACAGTGAAATTAACTACTCAGTTTCTAATTAATCTGCTGCAAAATTAGACCATTTCAGATACTTTGTGGGAATTTTATTGCTGACTGAAGTGGGGCAAAGGTTGAATAAATTAATGTATCTATTTTAGCATTAATCAGACATTAGTGTGACTACCTATAACTGCTCAGCAATCATGTGGTCCTTTTGTTACAGGAGTTTGGAGTCCCAAGTGATGGCTCCTGTGAACCAGCTCAGTACCAGAACATGCAGCTGATGGCCCCTGCTGGGGAGTATGGGATGGTTCAGTCTCATCCTGAGCATCTTCCTGCTGCTTGTGAACTGAGCGCAGCCAACACTTATGAAAATTGTTACTCTGAAGAGATGCCCGCCTGCCATCGTGTGGGCAACACAGAAGCCACATACGGAAACCCTGAGCCTCATCTGGATCAACGAATGTTCCCCATTTCTTCGCACACGCAGCAGTCTCTCATGAACATGTCAGATTCCAGTCTTGAGCACAGAAGGCCCAGCAGCTGCCTCTCTCAGGGTTTGGGCCGGCACGTGCAGTGGACTACGCTCGGACAAAGAGCGCCCATTCACTCAGCTGATGATCTGGAGTCCGACTCAGGCCTCTCGCTGGGTTCCAGTCCACCTTTGGCTTCCCCTGACAACCCAGTTGGAGGTGCACCAGGTTACATAGACATTGGTTCAACATACAGGGATTGTGAGTCAGGTGGTATGACTGAGCATTGCAATAGGGCTTCCAATTACCCAATGGACTATCAGAACAAAGCCCACTCATATTCACACTCAGGTGGACATTCATCTTATTTACCTCAGTCAAGCGTATTGCTCTCACAACCTTGTGGCATGACCTCAAGGTCAGTAAAACCAGGTATAGCAGAGACTCCCTTTTATGAAGATATGACCAGCAGAGGGAGCTCACTGCACTGCAATATGTTCTCCAAGCCACAAGTAGGAATTTCTACTCGTGCACCTCTGAGCAGGGATGAGAGGAGGGCCATGGCTTTGAAGATCCCCTTCCCCATAGAAAAGATCATCAATCTACCCGTGGACGACTTCAACGAGCTGCTGACGCAGTACACTTTGACAGATAAACAACTTGCACTGGTTAGAGATATCCGACGGAGGGGTAAGAACAAGGTGGCAGCTCAGAACTGCAGGAAGAGGAAGCTGGAGAGCATAATCCACCTTGAACGAGAACTGAATCACCTGCAGGACCAACGAGACCACCTCTTACAGGAACGGCACGGATTCCAGCGCAGCTCGGCTTTTATCAAATGTCGCCTGACAGACCTTTACAAAAAAGTATTTTCTCACTTACGAGACGAGGACGGACAGCCTTACTCAAAAGATGAATATTCTCTACAACAAACACCTGATGGAAGAGTTTATCTGGTACCTCGTTCAATGGAGAAGAGTGATCAGTGCTGAACTTTAAAGTACTCCAGAAACAACTCGACCGCGTGAAGTTGTTCAGATCTGGTTTTGAACATGCTCTTAAAATTGATTGAAACCACCCATTTTATTTAAAATACTTTATTAAAAAAATATGTTTAAAAAAAAAATCACTGCACTGCAGCCTCCATTTGTGTAAAAAATATGCATTGGCATATATAAGATGTCCTGTTAACCTGTAGGAGGGAGGGAAATGATTATTAGATTCAATAAAACAAGGGGGAAATGTGATATTCATTTTATACCTGACTGATCCATTGTCACAGAAATGAAGTCAGACTCCAGAGCTCAAGTTACCTGGAAAGCAGAAGCACAATAACTAAAAACGTACCAATCAATAGTTTCATCATTAATGCATGCAACCAACACAAGTTCAACCTCTTTGCACAAGTAGAGGCCCATTTTACCACCATTAAGTGCAAACTTTTGTCCATTTATATCATTACTGTCTTTAACATCTTCACTACCAGCTACAACACAAAATATATACTATCAGTAGTTGAGAAGTCTGGTCTTACCTACACAGCATTTTAGCCCTTTGGTAGCTGCTGTTAGCTAGCCTCAGGCCTCTGTTCTCACTCTCCCCTGCTTCAATGATCCTGGCGATGGTTTTGCTACTTCTCTCCCTCAGCTCGCTTCCATGGCTAGCCTTAAGACTTTGCATGTAAGCTAGCATCCTCCAGGTGATCTCTGTAGGGTCTGAATCAAGTGACGAGTTCTTTGCGATGATAGCATTTGCACACCACTTTGCTGTCTTCCAAGTACTGTAGTTTCTGGGAAATGAACTTCTTTTCCCTTATTTAACCTTTTTTGTTTGTTTGTTTTTCTTTTAAATCAGCATCTAACAATAAACCCTCCCTTACCCAAATCACTTGAGTCTTAACAAGGTTTTAAAAAAACTGAAAGATGTTTTATTTCAGATTGATTTGAAGCAGTTACAAATAAAAACCAGACTCAAAAGATAAACATAAAATCCCTCGTTGGAATGCTTGCGTTCCAGTAGCACATTAGATGAAAAAAAAAATAAAATAAAAAAATAAAACAAAATAAAACAAGACAAATTTTAAATGAAGGCCCTCCATGATTTATCTACTGTACATCTCTTCTTGTAGCAGCTGTAACCTGTCACAACTGTTTGGCTGAGCAGATTTAGGAGGTAAACCTGCAGCTGCCCTGTCACTTCGCTTGCTCTCCTCTCCTTGCTCTCCTCTCCTAAGTACTCAGTCCTGTTGAACAATATGGAACAACATTGTTAACTGTGCACTGACTTTTGTAAGACCTGACATCCAGAGTGAATTTGCTGAAAGTTATCCATACTGCAGTGAATCCCTACAATTACAATCTCTGGTTTTACAATGCTAAATATGAACAGAGGGACACCAATTGATGCTCACCACTTAAAATCGTCCTGGACGGCCGTAACCACCACCGGGATTGTTTGAGCCTCCTCCATAGCCACCACCTGAAGGAGACATTAAATTAACCTCCTCTGATCATAGAAACTACCACTAAACATACATGTCTGTCGTCTTTTTCTAAATACTTACCAAAGCTCCTGCCGCCACCACCGCCGCCGCCGCCACCACCACCGAAGTTACTCTTCATTGGACCAAAGTTGGAGGCCTGGGAGTCGTAATGGCCCATGTTGTTGTAGTTATTGCCACCGCCGCCACCACCACCACAGTTGCCTGGAAAAAAAAAAAAAAAAAAACATTATCCCTGTTTTATGGCAGCAACATAAAACGCTAAGCTATGATAAATGCTAGAATATTTACCGTAACCGTTGCTGTCATAATTATTTCCTCCATAGCCACCGCCGCCTCCTCCTCCACCTCCCTGGTTGTAACCCTGGTTATAACCACGGTTGCCACCTTGGTTGTAGCCACCAGGACCTCCCGGACCACCACCATAACCTAAAACATAAAAACTGTCTTAAAACAAACTACAAATGAACACCCAATGAAGAAAAATACATTTATTTTTACTTACCACCATCACCTCCGTTGTTATTGTAAGGACCATCTCCATATCTTCCTCCTCCTCCTCCTCTGCCACCACCACCACCGCCTCCTCCTGATGAAAAGAAAAACAAAACTCAAACACTGGATTCAGCACACTCTTGACCAATATTTTATATGATTAAATAATGTCTTACCTTGATTGAAGCCTCTGTCATAATCATAAGGCCTTCCCCCACTGCTGCCGCTGCTGCTCCGGCTTCCTCTCATTCCCATTCCTACACTTTGCATTTCCTGTTTGGTGAGGGCCTTTCTCACTTCACAGTTGTGCGAGTTGATTGTGTGGTATTTCTGGACTACAAAATTGGGGGAGGGAGAACGAAGGTCAAGTACTGCATTAACACTTAGGTTAACAAACCTGCAATGGAAAATACATTTATACTTACTGACAATCCTATCAACTGCATCATGGTCATCAAAGGTGACAAACGCAAATCCCCTCTTTTTTCCAGTGTTACGGTCAGTCATGATGTCAATGACCTCAATTTTACCAAATTGCTGGAAGTAATCCCTCAGGTGGGATTCTTCTGTATCTTCTTTGATGCCTCCAACAAAAATTTTCTTTACTGTTATGTGTGCTCCTGGGCGGTTTGAGTCCTGAAAGAATCAATGAATGTATGGATATTATGTACTGTATTGGAAACAAGTATATAACAGGTACGTCAAATACAAAATGTGTGTACTAAACATTAAATAGAATTGTGTAACCAAAAATAATTTACCTCTCTGGAAACTGCTCGTTTGGGTTCTACCACTCTTCCATCCACCTTATGAGGACGAGCCAACATGGCAGCATCAACTTCTTGTACAGATGAATAAGTTACAAAGCCAAAACCCCTGGATCTTTTGCTGTTCGGATCCCTCATGACCTGAAGTCAGAAATGCGAATTTTAAACTAAATCCAAAACCGTAATAAAAGTAGTTCATCTATATGAATTTTTACCAAAGGATCACACTTACCACGCAGTCTGTTAGAGACCCCCATTGTTCAAAATGAGCTCTCAGGCTTTCGTCTGTCGTCTCGAAGCTCAGGCCTCCGATGAACAGCTTACGGAGCTGTTCCGGCTCACGTGGGACCTGCACAATAAGCATGTGGGAAATAGTCATTTATAACATTATTGTAATATTATCCTCAATTCAAGACATTATTACTAATAACCGCGGTTAACTAGTGCTGCAATGCGACGTGTAACGACTGAATAAATAAAAAAATTAAGTCGGGGTGAGAAGACGTCGCCGCCATTAGCGTTTGCGGACGAGATTGATTTTGCTCAAATCCCGCAATTTTCATCGACGTCTACATACAATAACCAAGCGTTCACATTTGTTAATATATTTAGTATGCAATAACTAATAGCAAGCAAGCAGAGAAGCGCTTAAGCGCCGTAAAATGCTTATCGTATGAACAAAAGGCCACAAGGTTGACATTCTTAAAATGGCGGCTGCAAATTTGGAAAGCTACCGCTACCGGAACACGCGGTTAGCATTATACGACTTACATATACTTCAATTTAAACATTTAAGTAATCAAAATAGTACATCTATGCTGTATAAAACTTTATGAATACAATACTTACGTCTTTTGACATCTTAACGCCTTACTCTTGAAGAATCCTTGACACCGACCTCAGAGCGAGAATCTGCGTCAGCCAGGCAAGAGCGGTGTGGCGTTAAACAGTTCAATAAGTAGGAAAGGGTACGCCTTTTTCTTACAGCAATTGGTCAGTAAATCCCGCCGCACTCTGTCGTCAGTGTCTTTTACATGCTGATTGGCTAAAACTCCCGTCAGTCACTGTGAACAACCAATCACCAGGCGGCATGTTCGCTCTCATTCATGCAGCTACATTTTGCCATAGAATGATGGTTGTTTAGGTCCTAACTCTATGGATGAATCACTGTAAAAATACGCATAGGAAATAGTTCATTATAACACTTGTACGCTTGTTTTACTTTTTTTTTTTTAATAATGTGTCCGCCCTGTCCAATTTAAAAAGGACCAAATGTACCACTCAAATCCTGATTACATTTGATTGTAAAATAATGAATAAAAAAGCTGGACCACAAGAGACAAATTGTTAATGCAGCTAAACAAAATATAAGAGTAAAATGCAAACAGGAAAAAATTACTTATTTGCACGATTTCTGTGTATTTTTGTGCATTTTGGGCTATAGGGTCTATGTCTTTGCTTTTTTCCCCATGTTTATTCCATGCTTCACATACATACAGATTATGCCAATATTTTTGCACAAATCTTGCTTCAAACACTTAGATAGTGACACAATCACGGTAATCTTTTCCAAACAAACATGGTGGTTTTATCAGCTGTCGAGGGGCGGTACGTTCATTGTGCGCCTTTTAACGCGCGCTTTTTGCGCACAGCCCCTTTATCTGTTACAGGCTACATGCTAACGCCGCTTCTGCACTAGCCTCGCTGCTGGTCCACAATAGACGAGGCATATCGCAGCGGTTAACGCCTTAAACCCGCCGTTTACACGTCCACAGGGTAAGTTACAGGTCACCTACATCTGTGAGTCATGCTGCTGTTCGTGTAGATCTGTAGTTTGATATTTAAAGGCGGAACTTCCAGTCACGCGTTAGCTTCTAGCGGCTAGCTGCGTTAGCAAGTTTGGGTTAGCTCAGGAGAGCATCATTTTCCTCATGTCGCTGCTCGTTTTGTGCGCGTTGTGCTAAAGCAACTTAACAGAATGCCATTTTATGCGCGTTGAGAGCTAACAGCAAATGAGTATGAAGCCTTTTTTATTTATGTTTTGCTACGTCGAGCCTGGTGGATGCTAAATCAGCGACGATGCAGCGATTGCCTTTGCTGATACGTGTAACCACGTTGTGAAAGTCAACCTTCAGTCACGCAGAATTACTTGTGCCTGCTTCAAACTTAAATGTGTTTGAAAGAAATGCGTTTGTGCACAATGGCTTTCGTGCATATTCGTGAGAATTCGAGGACCAGTGTTGTGAACATTCGCCTTTGTGTTTTCCTCTTGAACAGGGAAGTCCCTTCGGCCTAACAGCTCTTTGTTTAAGCACCTAACTTTGCAATGGGCAAAAAGTCTCAGCAAGAGGAATCCTCATCTGATGAGGAAGAATACGTCGTGGAGAAGGTGCTGGACAGGAGGGTGGTGAAAGGCAGGGTTGAGTTCTTCTTGAAGTGGAAAGGATACTCTGAGTAAGTCCAAAGCAACACTCAGTAAACAGCTGTATACTCCCAGTAGGCCAGGGAGACTGTATTAAACAAATCTTACAATTATACATCTACTTATGATCCTTTTGGGGGAGAGGTGGATTGACCTACTGTTTGTTCTGTAACCCTCCCCAGGAAGCACAACACATGGGAGCCAGAGAAGAACCTGGACTGCCCTGAGCTTATTTCAGAGTTCATGAAGACTTACAAAAAGGGTAGTGGTGGGAGTGCCACACCTAGCAGCGGGGGCGGTAAATCAAGCACAGGCCCCTCTGGACGCTCCAAAGACTCCAGCAGCTCAAAAAAGAGGGCTTCAGAAGAAGATGATGATGAGGACGAGGAGGAAGGTGCCAGTAAACCCAAGAAGAAGAAAGAGGTAAAGTAGTTTGCAGCTGTGTTTATATTTCAAACTTAAGTTGATACTAATCACATGTGTGTGTTTGTATGCGTCACTCTGGGGAGTTGTGCTTGTTGTATTGTTTGTCCTTGTGATCTCATCTTTTGGTTCAAAGATGCAGATTAAATAAGGGCTGCGTAGTATCAGAGACTACTATATTTAATATGATGACTAACAGTCGTGATAAAACTCATAAATGTTTATCTCATTTAAATTAGCTGTGGGGATCAAGTAGAACATAACTGCATGATACTTTGAATGAAATGGTCTGCTTTATTGCAGCCCTGGTTAAATTGTTGAATAGAAGTTAGTGTATTATTTTAGGATGGAAAAGGTGTATTGCTCCAACGGTAGACTAGTTACTGACCTAGAAATGGGCAAGATGTGTTTAATGTTTTGCTGTTTCAGTTCTGGAAACTCGACTTGATTTGGTTTAACTAACAATACTGGGCTGTTGCTGACTTTTGAAGAAGAGGGAAAATAAAGCAGATTTTTTTTTCCCCTCCCTTCTTCACTCTGCAGCAGCAACATAAATGAGCAATCTAAATAACTGAGGTGTACATGTGAACTAACAAATATTTACCTACATAAATCACAGTCTACATTACCACTTCACATGTGCTGTTTTTTCACTTTTTTTCAAGTTTGGTATTGTGTGTTTCAGGATGAAATTCTAGTTGCACGTGGTTTTGAGAGGGGCCTTGAGCCAGAGAAGATTATTGGAGCAACAGACTCCTGTGGCGATTTAATGTTCCTCATGAAGTGGTAAGCTTTTGTTGTTGTTATATTTTACTGTATGAAACACCACTAGTTTTTAGTTTATTTTAAATAAATCAAAGCTTAAAAAACTAATCTTGACAAATGAAAACAGTTAATGACACGTTTTACTGGTTGGCACATCCTCTTTGATCGTTTGAGACAGTATTAAATTTTATTTGCGTGCAACTTTTAGTTTGCTGCACCATACAAGTAGCAAAATCTGTTTTTCTGACCTTTTGAGATGGAATGGCCTGACTCCTTAAAATTGCACTTTCCTGTGTCCTGTCTACTGACAAATTCCTTATTTGCAGCACTAATAGCTGTCCCGTCTTAAAACAGTGAGCTATATCATGAAACTACAATTTCATATTATCTAAATTTATACATTCAGTACATCATTACTTGTGGCTGAAGTCCCATTGTTGAGGTTGTAGTTGGAAAAAACACAATTGTGTAAATATTTTATAAAACGTAAATTCTGGAGTAATGCAAAAAGGAAAACCGTTAGGTGGAAATATGTTTTAATTTACTTTTTAACTTTTAAAGAAAAATGTAAAGCTAATAACAGGAACACTAACAAGATCTCTAAAGTGAAATCTGTAAATTAACAATTCTTCATCATCTAACAAAGTAAGTCAGGTGGATTCATTAACCTTCTATCCAAAACAATTTGGCCCTATTTACACGGACATGGGGGGGGGGGGGAGACGTAGGTTTTTCGTTTGTTAATTAGAGGAAAAGATCACGGACAAATTCTGTGTATACATGCATCTGCAGGAATCTCCTTTCCCCCACCCCCAATCCTGAATCCGCTGTACTTACCATGTCGGGTTGTTAGTTGGGGCTGTAAATTTTGCACATTCATCTAATGTGCATGCTTGCTGCCTCGGCACTCTCTTTTCCTCTGGGCTAAAAGCTCAGCTGACAACAACTTAACAAGTTAAAGAGGAACTTAACCCACGGTGAAACTGTAGCTCCGCCCCGAGACGAGATTCAAAAACTGCAAAGTGGACGTGCCGAGAGACACCGCCGAAAGGAGGGGGAGGTGGAATCACAAGACTAAGCTAATAATAAATATACTGCCAACCTGAAAATGATGTCGATCAAATCTCACAATGCTAATGCTAATGCTATGTTGCTATCGCTAATCCAACCCCGATCTCTGCAGGGGAGTGGCTCTGCTTGAACCACTTTTATACTCACGCAGCAGAGGATGTGACGACAGAGTGTAGAAGACACGTCAGAGTGAGAGTCGTTGACCAATAAGAAAATTAGGCTGCAGTTACCACAGTTCAACCCATAGGATTAGTGAAACACGTTTTTAGACCAAATATTGCCGATTTTAACAAATACCACAAGAACATGAAAACGAACACAGACATAGTGCTGTACAACTTTCCACACACATTCTAGGGAGTTTATCAGCTAAAAAAAGGTTAATTTGGGGGTAAGTTCCTTTTTAAAGCTGGATTTGGATAAGCATAAACGGATTTGACGCCAAGCGGAACCGCTTCATTGAACACCTCCACACCGGTCGCTGAGTGGACCAGAACCGAGTCGACGATGTCTGACTTATATAATCAGTAGCTGATTTACAGCAGGTAAATCAGCGTTCTTAACGTTGGCTTGTGTTTACTTTGATCACATAACAACCAACTGAGTTCTTATTTTTCCTGCGAGGAGAAGCTGTTCCCACCAGGCGGACCGATGCTGGATGAGGCTCGGCCCAGGTGCAGCATGACGTCGAAGAGAGATGTCATTGGATAAACTAGTTATTTAAAATTCCCCTCAGTTCTTTTGTTCAATCCATTCAATGTATTCAGCTGCATTAATCAAAGGAGTGGCAGCCTGAACGAGCCAGATGAACAACATGGGACCAGAATGAAAACAGCAGAGTCCAGTTCATTGATGTAGTTACAGTTCGGTTAACGTGCTTTTAATAGTGTTTTCAGTTTAATTAGCAGTGTTGTGGGACATACAGTTTGTGGTGATGAATAAATAAATAAAAAATAAACCTGGTGTCTTCATTTTCAACTTTAATCACAACATGTTATGCATCGTTTAAATCGCGTAACTTGAGTCCAGATGGCTTTATTTAGCTCAGATAACTATATATCTCCCACGCTAACATTAATGCTGCTTATTATTGTTAACCTGTTAATTATTTAGCACATTTAGTATGTTATAGTGCAGAAAGACGCGTGAAATGTCTACCTGCCCCGTTCAATAAATGGTAATATTGGAACTGGATCAGACTGTGTCCAACGCAGATGTTGGTCACAGCAGCTACATACTGACATAGATTAATTACCGTAAATATGAGACTCAATATATTTCATCAGTCATAGTTCAGAAAGCGGTGTGTGTCCACCACCATTGTTGATAGAAATATGCCATTTGTCTGCGTGCGCGCATGTGGTTTAACACAAAAGCCT
The DNA here is from genome assembly GCA_031762315.1 of Hypsolebias antenori. Lineage (NCBI taxonomy): Eukaryota > Metazoa > Chordata > Actinopteri > Cyprinodontiformes > Rivulidae > Hypsolebias > Hypsolebias antenori. The sequence continues at coordinate 20,040,050 of JARVGS010000127.1, forward strand.
CAGCGGGAGATGTTTGTTATCGGCAAAAAACTTCCATTTTGGAAGGTGGGTTCAGAAACCTCTGGATTCGGGGGGGTGGGTGGCAGCGGTGTCATGTAAATGATCAGCAGAACTGCAGAGAGAAAGGAGCGGTTTCACTCAAAATATGCGCCATGTAAACGGCCCCTTGTCAGTCTGAGGAGCTGCAGCAAACAGTCTTATAATGGTACCTTCTCATAGTGGATCAACCAGTTTGTTGTTGACATCCAGAACTGCCTGTTCACGTGATCAAGGAGGACCATCACCCTAACAATTGGTCGTTAGTGCCCTGCTGGCTGCTTGCTATTCACAGGGGCTGAGTGGTGTTGCCAAAATACAGTACATTACTGCAAAGACTGGTTCATCCCAAAGATCCAGTCCCCCGGCACAGAGTAATATTGTGTATGCTGTTCAGTGTCAGGACTGTGATCAGTCTTACATCAGGGACACTAAACAGCCACTGGCCAAAAGGATGGACCAGCACAGAAGGTCAGCAGCATCAGGCCAGGACTCTGCAGTCTACACTCATCTCCAGGCCAGCGGTCACTCTTTCAGGGATGAAGATGTTCACATC
>JARVGS010000127.1:20042822-20056989 GCA_031762315.1 Hypsolebias antenori
TGAACTTTTTTGAATTTGTCATTATAGCCACGTTTACCTATTACATGATACAACAGCATGCCTTACTGCTACTACTACTCTGCTGCTATCAAGTGGCTGAAAGTGGGACTGCTTAAATTTTTATTTTTTGTCAGAATGTATGAAAACGGTTATATCTCAGCCAAAAAATGGTTTATAAATATGGGAAAAAATCCATAACTGTTGATTCGGCCTGTAAGTCACAGGGCATGCAAATTATGCAAAAAACACTGACTTATGCAAAGAAAAATACGGTACTAATCTCTGTCTGGATGTGGTGGAGCTGCGAGGGGGTGGGGGATTAGGTAGGCATTTAATGCTGCAGTTCAGTGAAACCGCAGCACGATGGCGCAGTGGTTAGCACTGTTGCTTCACAGCAAGAAGGTCCTGGGTTCAATCCTCGGTTGGACCTGTGTCTTTCTTGTGGGGTTTGCATGTTCTTGTGCTTGTGTGAGTTTTCTCCAGGTACTCCAGTTTCCTCCCACATACCAAAAACATGCATGTTAGACTGTCTTCAGGCCCAGGACTCCCTTACAAAGAGACCTGTGATCTCAGTGGGATTTACCTGTTTAAGTAAAGGTTAAATAACCAAATGAAACCACTTGACTGAACATGTCAACGCTGCCAGACATCTCCACCCCAACACCTCTGTACATGTGGCTGACCAGCTTTCAGTCACTTCGGCTGTTTGCAGCTAAACAAACGCAGCTAGTTGTAAATGTTAAAGAACACGTGAAGCGTCGCCACGTCTTCATGACGAGTGCCTTGAAAATGAAACGGCATGTTTTCCTTTCACTTTTTTTACTGTGACTCTGATTTAAGCTGTCAGAAGAAAATCAGATGTTTCTCCATCCTCATCCTCCCAGCTTTCGACCAGAACGACCCAGCAACGTGGTGGGACGACCCAAAGGCCAGGGACAGTCCTCGGAGACTGTCTTGGACAGACGCAAGAAGGAGACCAACAAGAGCCGCACAGCAAATCACAACCGTCGTGCGATGGCCGACCGCAAGAGGACCAAAGGCATGATCCCGTCCTGATAGAGACAGAGACCCAGCTGGGGGACAGCCCTGAAGCAGCTGCAGAGACCCAGACTGTGAACTTTGGACATTGTGACCAGAAACACAACTTGATGCAAATTATTGTCTGATTTACAAAAATATAGAGCGCGAGCCAAAAAGTGACTGTACTTTCTGATGGAGGTAAATGTGTTTATTTTCTGATGGAGGTAAATGTGTTTATTTTCTGATGGAGGTAAATGTGTTTGTTTTCTGATGGAGGTAAATGTGTTTATTTTCTGATGCAGGTAAATGTGTTTATTTTCTGATGGAGGTAAATGTGTTTATTTTCTGATGGAAGTAAATGTGTTTAACGCCGTTAACAAAGAGACTTCATGGGGCTCCAGGCATGATCCTGAGTGAAGACCGGACCTGCTTGGACCTGTTGATCTGATGGAAGCTCGAGGTTGAAAACGTTTTTCTATCAAAGCTTTTTCTAACTTGTTTTTGGAGTTTACATGAAAAAAGATCAAATGAGTTACAACAACGTTTATTTCTTCACGTCTGCTGAATCTGAACAGTTCTGTTGGATCAGTTCACGTTCTGCCTGTGAAAGTCGGCTTTGCAGTGAGCACATGCACATGCAGTCTCGTGAAACACGTGACCATGGTGTGGTCTCGTAAAATACATCGGTGCGCTCGTGCAGATGAGAGTTCTGTGACGGAGTTAAACTCGCAGCAGTCTGCTACTCAGAGAAATAATCTGAATGTTTCTGTTCCCTCAGACGACTTCTGTTTGACTTGGAGCTTTAGAAATAAACTGAACTGAACTGCACTTTTGTTCCACAACTAGACACAACATTCTCACAATGTGTGCACATACAGGGTGTGGAGTGGGCACAAGGTGCACATACAGGGTGTGGAGTGGGCACAAGGTGCACATAGTTGCGGGGATGTGTCATCATTCTCGCCTCCAGGACCGCCTCCAGGACCATATATTTTGAGTCTCATATTTAATTAATCTACACCTGAATGAAGCTGCTGTGACAAACATCTGTGCTGGAAGAGACACAGCTGGATCCAGTTCTAATGTCGCTGTTTATTGAACGAGGCAGACAGACACATCGCGCTGCACTGTAACATACTAAATGTGCTAAATAATAACAGTTTAACAATAATAAACAGTATGTATGTTAGTGTGGGAGATATATAAAGTTATCTGAGCTAAATGAAGCTGTCTGGACTCAAGTTACGTCATTTAAACGATGTGTAACATGTTGTGTGTTATTAAAGTTGAAAATGAAGACACCAGGTTTATTTTTTATATTTATTTATTTATTCAACTCCACAAACTATATGTCACACAAACACTGAGAATTAAACTGAACACTATTAAAAACACGTTAATTAAACTGTAAACTACGTTAATGAACTGGACTCTGCTCTGTTTTCATCCTGGATACTGGTCCTATCAGAACTGGTCCGCCTGGTGGAAGGAGCTTCTCGACCTCGCAGGAAAAAATAAAAACTCAGTTGGTTGTTGTGTGATTGAAGTAAACACAAGCAAACATTATTAAGAACGTTGATTTACCTGCTGTAAATCAGCTGATTATCACGGAGTAAAGTCCGACATCATCCTCGTTGACTCGGTTCTGGTCCACTCAGCGACCCGTGTGGAGCTTGATAGATGAAGCGGGTCCAGCTTGACGTCAAATCTGTCGACTCTTATCCAAAATTCAGCTTTAACTTGTTAAGTTGTTGTTAGCTGAACTTTTAGCCCATAGGAAATGAACGTGCCGAGGCAGCAAGCATTAGGTGAAGGTACAAAATTCACAGCGCCATCTAACAACCCGGCATGGTAACTACAGCAGATTCATGGGGGGTGGGATTCCTGCGGATGCATGTCAACATGGAATTCGTCCGTGTCAACGCAGATCTTTTCCTCTAATTAGCATACCCAAAACCTCCGTTTCCCCCCACCGTGTCTGTGTAAACAGGGCCTGGGTTTACTGGAGCTCCTCAGACTGTCTCTAGGATTAAAAGGCAAAATATTTCAACAAAAATAAACTGTCCAGTCCTGACTTTACTTTATTAGATTTTTCTTCCTGGATTATTAGGCATGCATCAGTAAATTTTATAATTCAAGTCTTGACGAATTGTGTAATGGTAATGACGTTGTGCAGCACAACTACATTCAAACTGTGTCTTACAGGAAAGACTCTGATGAGGCAGATCTCGTGCTTGCCAAGGAGGCCAATCATAAGTGCCCACAGATCGTCATAGCCTTCTATGAGGAGCGTCTCACCTGGCATGAAGACGGTGACAAGAAGGAGAAGGATGCCGTCAGTGCGTGAGTGTATCACCTTCAGAGGAAACCTCCACTGCAGGGACTACCTTAAGTCAAGACATTTTTCCACACCGAAACTCCCATCCCTCACCTTTTTACCATATTCGGCGATGACACAGACAGCAGACACGGTTATTGTGTTTTGTTTTTTATTTTCTCCATCCATGTCCCCCTGGAGCACAATGGCCCTGACTGCTGAGGGATCCATCATATGGGAGAAGCTGTAGTGGGTGATGTGGTGATATGCTACTGGGGAACGTTCCTACTGTTTTCTCTTTGTATTCATGAGCTTTCTTTAAAAACGCTATGTTTTAGTGCTGACGGGATACAATTATCTCAGTAAGGAAAGTGTTAAAATAAGATTTGTGGTACAAACTGTTATACATTTTTAATGCCTGAATTTTGTCTCAATGTTGTTTTTAATGCCTAACGTCTTTATAAAAACAACTAAGGTAAGGCTGTAGTATTGACCTTCCAGGAAGTAACTGTTAAAACACTTTCCTGTCTGTATAATCGCATCCTCCTCTTTTTTTTTTTTTTCTTTTTTTTTTTTTTTTTGTTGTCTTTTTTACTTTTGTCTTGTAGATTTTCTTTTTTCCCTATTTCATATTTTTACCAGGATATAATTACTACAATTTAAACCTTCGCTTAGTGTTCTTTTTTTTTTTTTTAAATATGCGTTTCATTATATAAATGTAGTGATTTAAATTTCTTTACAGTATCATGAGGTAAATAAACACACATTTTACTCATCTTTGCATTTTTCATTGCGCAGAATGTTATTTTGATTCTATAATTTTCATTGGTTAGACAATCTTCACTGTCCACATAAAAACAAACCAATCTTTACGGTTATAATGGGTCGTTGCCACCTTGTGGTTAAAAATAATGTAGAACTTTAACCAAACTTGACAACACCTGGATACTTTCCCTCCACCCACCATTGGCTCAGTCAGTTTTTTTTAGATATTAAAGTGTTTTTCACTTTTAAAAAAGGAAAAGGAAGTGGGTTTCCTGTACTCTGCTATGGTATTTTTCAGCAGACGTCTAGTAAATGCAAACTGACTTCTGACTTTCTGAATAAAAATTGTCCATTTCCCATTTTAAGCATCTCTATCCACATGTCAAGTTCTTTGGAATTGTTTGGTAGATATTTTTGTGTTTTATTTTCTGTACTGAAAACTTTCTGCTCCCGCAGAAATTTTTAAAAAAAGTTTTTTTCTTATGTCGATGAGATGTTACATGTACTGTAGCACCCTTTTAATAAACGTACTCAATGTCAATGTTGCTGTCGTGCTTTTTCTTTCAAAAGCTTATGTGAATAAGGAAAAGTAAATGTATGTTTATGCACAAAAGCATTTGTTTTTTTTGTTGTTTTTTTTGTTGTTGTTTTCAAGGATAACAAACTTGTTGCAAACTGATATTACTGTTAACTGGTATTGGTTACTGTAGGCCAAAAGGTTTAGGACATTTTAAATTAAGATACTGTATTTGAACTTCTGTAATTTCTTTGAAGAGCACTAGCTCCCATTACCCAGCAGATGGCGCTGTTGTGTGATATCACCTCTAAACGTGTGTTTTTGTAGAAGTGTAGCAGGTTTAAAAGCCTGAAGTTGCTTTGTGTGTGTGAGGCATGCTTTAAAACACCAAAGTTAAATTTTATTTTAAAGAATTCAGACAGCGCTCCACAAGCTGTGTTCAAATGTGCACATTAAAAATGGGCTGTAACTCGTTTTATTTGTGCTGTTAAGGCTCAAAATCAAAATTAAGTAGAATGATGGTGAGTCTTAAGGCAAAGGTTGAATGTGCAACAGTCGTTTTGGTTCATGCACAGTCAGCTTAAAGGCAATGAGGCAGTAAACTGCAAAAATACCTGTAAGTGAAAGTAACTGATTCATAAACTACAGACAAAATATCAAGTTTTGTATTTAAACATACTTTCTTTTGAAAAAAAAGAAAAAGCTTAATTTGTCAGTTCATAATTTTTAAAGCCTAGACTTTGATATATAAACCCCAAATGGCTTTACTATGTCAACAAATGAAGACAGTTGCATAGAAATTTGTATTTAAACATCAAATCCATTCATGTCTAATGGAAAATGCAAGATCACAGACACTGACGTTTTGTTTTTAACCACTTTTTTTTTTAATGGTATCTTCTGATCTGCACAGTGACTATGTCGAAAGAGATGGAATTTTTCTCGCAAAAAGGCTTTTACGCTCCAAATGGAATGCAAAGGTCACCAGTAAATATCCAGCCCCTGGGACCATTAAGCTGGGCAAAGGCAGAGAGCAGCAGGCTGTTTTATGGAGCCTGGAGCTGTCTGCTGACAAACCCAGGGCCAATAGGTGTGGTAGGAAAAGCCTCTCTGGTGCTCATTGGATTCCTGCCAGTGACATGCATGGTAAACATGCATGTAGAGATCTCATATGCCAATTATAAGAGAAAACATGAGTGAAGGGAATAGAAAAATCTGAGTTGTGCAGCAAACCAACGTGTTTAGACCTTGCACTGATATTCTTAACCCATGACTAAATATTCAGCATGTTTTATTCTTTTTTGTCCATCTGCATCTTGCAGAGTGTGGTATTTCATGTCTCGGTGGCGATTGTGTTGCTCTAAAAAATTTATTTATTCGCAACAGGCTCTTTGCACCTCAAACACACTCCCCCACCACTAACTCCTGGTGCAAATGAGTTCCACAGGGTACAGCCCTTAGCAGAGGTGGGTCGTCTTGCTGCACATTACAATAAATGAGTGCCGGAGGAGCTACTGTAGCTGTGGTGAGGGACAGGGACTATCATAGTGGGTTTAATCAGTTACAGCTTGGGATACAAAGGTGCTCTCATACTGATGAGCCCAACTCATGACAGTGAGCTGAAAACAACTAGAGAATACATGATGTGGGATTTATTTTTTTCTGGGATCATGTGAGCACAGCTGTCCAACAGCTGTGTCTCCTTACCTTGTTGCATTTCAATAAAAATGTCCGTCAGCTGTCTGATCATCCCGCTGCACCGAGCACTCATCTGTATGAAGGTGATTGCAAAGTGATGCTCTAATTTGCATGGCTATCACACTTAACGTGCAGCGAAGCACCACAGACAAAACCTATACGTTCTAAATGCCCCCTTCCCTTCTACCAACCTTCTTCTGGCTGCGTTTCCCCTTCACCACCCTCCTCCTCCTCCACACTCCTCCCTTCATCTCCTCTCCCCACCAGGGGGTAAGAGTTATAGCTGCCATAAAAGGCAGGTAATGCATTGTTAACTAATTCTGTCTGCTCAGAGCTGATATATCCTCTGCTCTAAATCTCTGTGCTTCCAATAAAATGCAAATGCTAATGCTTGCCCTCCATGCACTGATATCATTTTTAACAGGCCAGAGGTAAATGCTGGAGAGAGGGGTTGGGTGGGCCAGAGATGGTCTGTGACATGGTGGGGCTTGGAGCTTTCATGGTACATTGTGTCATAAAGGAGACCCTGAGACCTACTACTGACCAGCAGAGCGAGCGAGTGAACATGGCTTCAGGTATACATGAAACTATGCCAGTACATTTCTGCTTAATTAGGGTTGCAAGAAGAAGATGGGTGCTTGCTTAAAATGATTGCTGCCGTGTTGAGAAACAAGGATGAGACACTTTTTCACTCATTCAGTACGAAGAAACAAAAGCCAATTAGCCTGCGGATGTACTGCATCATATTTCCATGTTAAAAGTAGTGTCACACTTCATGTAACCTTGGGCTTCTAAATATTGATCCACTTCTAGATTTTCAATTATCCTGTGCCGTTTTTCTGCCATCTGGTAAGGACCGGTGATTTGTGTTCCTTCATATCTGCAGGCTTGTCTTGTAATTAGGCCATAAATTAATTTGCACTGAAGAGCGAGCAAGAAAAGATTGAGGACATTAAGCAAACTCTGTGGCGGATAGAGACAGAAAATCATAGGAAAACACAGTGCACTGTTTTATTTTCTAGAATAGGATAATTGGATTACAAATTCCAACACCATAACTTTCCCACCCACCCCCACCAGCCTGAGCCACTTGTTTTGCTTTCAACTATTTCAAACCACGCAGCTAATGATTTCTTACGGTTCACTTCATCAATACATGGCTAGAAATCATCCACTGACATAAATATACCTAATTGCTTGCAGTGCAACAACAAAATGATTAAGAAAAAACGGACACATTAGTGTCAAAATGCATGTGAAACTTTGCAGTAGAATGTATCAATGGCTTTAAAATGACCCCCACCCATGAAGTGCTCTTTGAACCAAGCTCTTATTTGCAGCACGGCTCAAGTGGAGGCTCTTAAAAAAATAATGCATCTTTATTGATTTTAAATTGGTAAACGCAAGTTCTTCTGCAAGATTAGCTCATTGTCCCCCCTGCTGTTAAATTACACAGAGCAACTGGGGCTGTCACTGCACAGCATTTAAGTATTAAACCGACTGCTCACGTTGCCATGTGGAAACTCGCATTAGACAAGCCTAAGTTGGCTGTTTAAAGCTATTAAGTGAAACATTTTGTGAGAGAATGGCTGCCTATTGTGTTAGAGAATGCTAAATCTGCAGGGTCTGGGTTTAAACACTGTGTACAAACATAACCAGGGAGCTTCTAGTAAGGAAAGCTGCATGTCTGCTGAATAGCTTATTCAGCAAGGCCATTGCAGCCAGTGTACTCTGATCATATTTTGAGGCTGGGTGAGGCAAGGTCAGCCCACCTGCTCCCCCATCACACAGCCCCTCAGCCTGGAGGAAACACAACCGACTGCCATGCTGCTACAGACAGCTTGTGTCCCTGAATTTATGATGGCGACTTATTGGCGGCCTTTCACGTAAAAAGTCATCTTGAGTTTCCCTCAGCACAGCTGTATGTGTGGCAAGCGTTAATCCATTACCATTCAGAGCAGACACGTACAGAGGCTGGCCTCCTGCCAGCCCGGAGCTGCGACGGTCTTTTTGACCCAACGCTGACCACCACATTCCCCCCCACCTCCTGCTTGTGCCCCCAGCCACAGCCAACCTTGACACAAAGCAGAGCTGTAAACGCTCTAATGTTACACTGTATATCAACCTGAAGTATTGCATGCTCGAGGTAGTATATGCAAAGCTCATAACCGAGTAAGTAAAATCCAGCTGTGAAAAATCACATCTGTGTGCTGAGGAACTCTGCAGTCGCAAGATGCCAAACGAACGCTAACGTTTCAGTCGTCTCTGTTTCTATCGGGGATTAGAGTTCGGAGAGGCCATGAAATTCCTCTGGGTTTGTGTTGTATTTATTTCAAGAGGAGATGCAGAGAGGTTCGTATTAACTGATCCGTCCTGGCAGAACTTAAAATGCTGCAAGGCTTATACCCAGCTCTTAAAAAAAAAGAGGAGAATTTGGGTGTCTTATAAAGCTGTGATAAATACTTTATGAAGCCACACTGCATAACAAATCCAACACATCTGAGAAGGTGTAGATGTTACAGCGCACATGATAAGGGGGCTCCTGGCAGCTTCTTGAATAGGTTTAATAATTCAGTCCTTGTAAGAGCCTTGTCATCGCTCAAGGCTCACAGAATATATAAGTTAAACACACATTCAAGCGCTATTAGTCAAGTCCATTACACTGATTAGCAGTAAACACAATCGTAATAAAACTTAGTCTTGGTGAAATATAATGTGCCTTGGACGTTGCACTTCTGAGGGCGCTTTAACTTAAGGGATCTGTGACACATGTGGTCCAATTTATCCAAACAGCCATGTCTAAACACTAAGTCGTTCACTTCAACCGCTGGCCAGAAGTAAACCCAGACACAGCCGTGTGATGGAGGAGAGGGGGTACAGTAGATGTGTAAGAGTCTGGGAACCTGAGCAGACCAAACACGTCTCTCCAAGACAGAGATGCTTCTTGTGTTGCCTGTGCTCTCACAGTTTGTCCAATATTTTTACGTAACTGTTCTTTCCCCCAGCCGTTCTCTGCCTTTTAATTTCACCACACTCGTGTTGGCTGGTTTGAAATCTGCTCACCATGTGCCAAACGGCACGTTGCATAATCACCATGTGAATGTTCATTAGTCCGTTTTGACAGCAAGTTTTTATTCTTTTGACCAAGTCGAAACCATTAAAGGGAGACGAGCAGGAAGAACAAGAAAGAGTGGATCATGTGTTTCCACTTTTGACCTTTGCGCTCTGGCATGTACACACCTGGCTCAGTTTAGAATGCTGTTTGTGTCCAATGGCTGACAGCTGTTAGTTTCATCTGAATCGCTTTACTCTGCTAGCTCCTTCTCAGAGATGGCGTGTTTTGTCAGAAAGTCATCATGATGTCAATAGAAAGATGCAAATATGTCGCAATTAGTGCAAAATCTGCAACCTAATGAGAACATCTGCACATTGTTAAAAAAAAAACACATTTTAAAGGGAAAATAAAAGCAACTTGTGTTAATCAAGGCTGCATCATTTCCAAAACGACATCTTTAAAAGGATTTTTTTTTTAGACCCAACTATGTGAAAATCTATGTCAGATGTGTTGCCTTGATGATGGGAAGGGCAAATCACAGCCACCTCAGACTCTGAGCTGCTCATCTGTTTCCTATTGGAGGAAGTAATGCTGGCAGGAAAGCAGGAGCAGTAGATGAAGGCAGACTGGACTAGAACAACTGTAAAAAAAAAAAAAAGAGAGCTAGGATGTAGGGAAACAGGAAATGACTGTGTGACCCAGTGGGTCCACTTACAACCTTGCCAGAACCCCCTGGCCACAGCCAACCTACAGCGCCAGCAGTTTCCATCACCTGCTGCTTCTGGTTCCTGCACATAAATCCAGGTGCTCCTAAATAAAGCTCTCTTTCTGCAGGAGCCGCATGGAGCCAGGAGGGAAGGCAACATGCTGGAGGGGGCTGTACTAGAACAGAGAAGCTCTGCCTCCATAGAAGAGCTTGTATAAAAAACATCCACTGCTGCATATAAAAGTAGAAAGCTGGAGCTCTATCTCAGTTCCCTACTTCCAAGTGCCATTTTATTATTTCTATCCTCTAATTAAAATAAACCTAACCATTTAATATAAAGTCGGGGTATCCTTTTATGGCTGTTTACTTGCTGCTAGTTATTAATATGTGCATCATCCACAGGGAATAAGAGGCTTCTCTCTGACCTCTGACAAACTGAGTGGGTGCTGCATCTTAGAAATCATCCTCGACTCCAGCTGGAGGTCTTTACAGTACCTCCAGCGCTCTCTGGTGATGGATTAATGCACTGTTGTTGTCATTTTATTGCCATTTTATTGCCCTGGTGCAATTTACCAGGCTTTATGTGCCTGCTCTGTCCAGCAAAGGAATGCGCAAGCGCGTGAGAGCAACATTCCCTAACAAAGGCCTGCTCTCACTGGAGGACTGCGCATGAGCATCACTCCCTCAACACACGTCCACACAAACACAATCTAAATCACAAAAGACAATTCATTTGAACATAAACAGGATGCTAAACAAGTGAGCACATGAAAGCGTCAGTAGTGAATCTTTCAGGCCATCTGATGGACTTCACAGGCACTGCTGCTGTGTTTCACATTTACCACCTGAGGGCAACATCCTCAGCGGGCCTGCAGCTGCAGCCTGATGCAGCAGCTCCCATCCATTAAACGGTATCACGTGCTGGAATGTGTATTATCTCGTTTATAGAAATAATCTGTGATCGGGGGATTGCAACATTCAAATTTTGAGGTTATCGGAGCTTTGCTGCAACAAAAGAGACGTCAGTTGTTTTCATCTGGTCTGCTTTGTTTTGATGTCTGAATAGTGCAATATAAATGATTGATTTGGACGTTTGTCAAAATTGTGAAATGATATATTAGCATTTAATCTTTCCACATAGCCAACAAGCACAGGAAAACACATTTTACGTGTTATTACTACACAGTCTTTGAGCGAAAAGACCCACCCAGAGATGCATCGCACAGCTGCTCATGTGAGATTGTTGTTCCGACAGGTGGAGAAATTTTCTAATATTGCTTGCCAAACTTTTGTCATCCTCGTGGGGAAAGCACTCACATACCTACAGCTAGTTCCTTCTGGTGGAAAAATAAAACAAACAAACTTGATTTGTGTGTGATGTCTTTTTTTATTTTTTTTACATCTGTCCTTAATTTTACTTCCATTTGAAAAAAACAGAATAAACACCAATTATCCTCTTTTATCTTTATTTTAACTGTAAACGTGATCTCGTAAATGTTCAATGCAGGAATTAAATTTGTTAAGTTGGTACAAGACACTGTGGCTTGGTGTGTTATTGCAGAAAACATCCACCAGAGGGCGCACAGATGCTGTCAAATTGAAGGGAGCTTGGCCAGACTGCAACTAAAATATTAAAAACAATTGCTTTCCCTTTATTAAAATCAGAACTATAATCTCTTGAAAGTCCTACTGTAGCTACATGGAGCTTTTTAAAAAAGTATTACTGTATTTACACGTATTTCTGTTGCATTTTCAGTGTAAACTACAATGTTTGCTATAGGACCCGGGTCTCTCACGCTCTTAGAGCTGCTGATCCATCACTCTTAATGGAAGAGGATAAGTTTCAGCCAGAGAAAGAGCAAACAGACAAAAGCTGGAGGATTTATGAGAAATGTCCAAGTAGAACTCCTGGCTGTGGGCCTTGATCTAAGATGGTCTGTGGCCAGTCTGGTCTAGGCTGCGCCCTGGGCCGGGGTCACTCACACACATACGAATGCACGCAAACTCCTCCCCACACACACATTAACCCGAGATCCACATCATGTCCCAAAATGCAATCCTTTGCACCGAAGCTTTTGAAGTCCTCTTTCCCCTCCTCTTCTTTCTGGATGTACTTTTGCACTTCCATCTTTTCCAGCTCATGCTGAGATGTGGGTGGTGAAATATGGAGTGGAGACCTGTTACATGTTAGCTTAGCAGATAACCAAAGTGTAAATTATGTGGGAGTCTCTGGCCAGCCTTATTTATGAGAGCCATGTCAGGTGTTTAGGTGTTGGAGTGAGATGTGTGGCTTAAATCGTTTACTTCGCTGTAAATCAGGTCGTACGGGCCACATCTGTTTGGACGGTGTGTGTTTACTCTTGTGCGTCTGTGTCTGGGCTTTTGTTTTGGCTGGAAGACAATGTGAGGCCTGACCGTGATAATGTCAAGACATAAGTTTGAATGCTTTGTTGTGCATTTGTTTGTACATTTGATTTGTCTGGAGGCCGTCGTGGCTGCTATGGTACAGATGGGACGAAACACTAGCTTTCGTTATTATGCCATCTAAGTAACAACGTTCCCTTTTATAGATCCCCTCAACACCTACACCTGCCATCACCATTTCACTTTATGAGCAAACATGAAACCATCTCCAAACCTCTTCTGTTTCTTTTGTGGTGTCCCTGTCTGTGTCCTGTACACTTATCATGTATAGGCGTATAGCTGTGAATCTAGCTGCTACTAAATATCACTCTGCAGGTAGTTAGACCTGTCACTGAATGATGTATACTCAGAGACGGATAAAAGACCTGCAGCACACAGGTTGTGCAGACCAGGTCTTAGTTACCATTGTCCCCCAACGAGACATCCTTGACGGTGTGAATCGCGCATCTGCTTCTTTTTTCCTGTATTATCTGTCCTTTTGTTCCGGCTGTCTTTTAAAGCACGACAATGGCATAAGACTCAGCTGGGACGTTTTGTCCCTCCTAAGTGGAAGAGCATCACCTTAGAGCGAGACCAAAGGGAAAAGGGAGGTTTTGAGGCAACAGTGGAGGAGATGTGAGACAAGTTAAGGTTGAAAGGGGTTAAGAGCATGAAAGAGCATGAGACTGGAGAACTCCAGGGAGAGATCAAGAGGATAAAATGAAGGAGTGTGGAGGAGGAGGAGAGTGGGAAAGGGGACAGACGATGATGCGCTGGAGGCAGGTACATCTGCATTCTCTCCAAACACAGCGTAGGCCCTGTCTTTAGGTGTCTCTATCCCAGCAGCACTCTTTGGCAGATTTATGGCGCCGGCTTTTGTGCATGTGTGTGTGTGTGCAAGGGAGCAGTAGAGAAAAGTGGAGAGCAGAAGACACGAAGTACAAGACAGAGTGGGAATGTGAGTAGAGGTGAAGGGCGATGAGCAGAGACGCAGCCATGTTGCATTCCATTGATATCAGAATACCAGTCTCTGCCATATTTCATCCATCCACTCTTCTTTTATTTTTTCCCCTCTTCTCCTTCTCTCTGTCTCATTGTGCTTCTCTTCACTTGCCGCTCTTGGCCCTTACTTGCTTTGCCTGGGTCTCAGGCTTTAAAGCCCTTGCAGGGGCGTAAATCTGTCTCCCCGTCTCAGGAGGTTTCCTGGGGCTCTGTAGACTCAACAAAGCCTGGCCAGTGGGAAGGACCAAATGTTACACACAAACGCACACAATCACTTTTGGGCTTTAACCTTTGCAAGTTTTCGCTTGACGTTGTGTTTTCTGTATCTTTTTAGCTCACACAAGCCTAATTCTTAACTGTACTTTAAGTCTGACTTATCTAACCATAGACGTTGAACTAGTTAAAAAAAATCTTCTGAAAGTGCTTTCATTATAAAAGGCCGTGTGCAAAGTTTCCACAAGCTTTAACAGCCTCTGCGGTGCTACACACGAATAACGTTTCATTTCTGAAAAAGCCATCACGTGAACATTTCCATCAAGGTTTTGTTTGGAAGCTCCTGTGAAAACAGCCAGATTCGACTGCTCCTTGTCAAACCATGAAACCACTGTTTGTATTTGTGTTCCTCCAGGACGGGGGGGGGGGGGGGGGGGGGGGGGGGGGGGGGGGGGGGGGGGGGGGGGGGGG
>JARVGS010000127.1:20128487-20142529 GCA_031762315.1 Hypsolebias antenori
CACACACATATGTATATATGAACTGTGATAACAAAACAGCAGGGCATTACTGTATATTTGTATAATTCCGTTAAAAGCGTTTAAACGCGGCCATTCCTTTCAAATGCGTATATTTAGCTTCTTTACCTCGTATTGCTATTAATATTTATGAGCAAACAGACGAGTTAAGTTTAGCTCTCAGCAGAGGAAAGCCATGCGCACTAAAAGCCACGCTATAATTAAATAATTAAAAGACAGTTTTACCTGAGATTCAGCGGCTCAGACGCGCGCCTGTAATTAAAGTTGTAAAACCAACTTGAGCTCTCGGACCTCCGCACCGCCGAGCTCCACAGACCGGGGGAAGGTACTGCAGCCTCTCTGCCACGCAGCCCTGTCTGCCTCCCATAAGGGGGAAGCCGGCAGCTGCGAGTCCGGACAGTTAAGATTATATATGATGAGTATATATCGAAGGTTTGTCAGCTCTTCCAGGCCATAAAACCCACTTAAATGACACCACGTGGTTCCCGAGCACCATTCACAGGCCCTGCTTTGGGGCGATTGACACATGTAACCTTGTAAACTTTGAAAATACCCTTAAAAAGAAAAGACATTCAAAAAGGGACTGAATGCATCGTCCACTTATAGGTTAGGCCTATAGCAGAGCGCAGGGGCAGTGGCTGCTGACCGCTTCAAATAGGGAGCTCAGTGTGAACCTGTTAGCTGGAGAGGTGAGTTCATTTCTTTTCATTTCTTTAAGGAGCGTTAGAACGAGGAATTACCTCATAACCTTGGGCTAAACTGCGTCATACATCCCACTGAAGCTGTATTCAGACCCAAGTGGGTATATTCCCTCTATAAATGCTGCATTAACCACAATGTAATGGTGATTAAGCTGGCCAGGTGGCCTTTTAGCTGCAGAAATGGAGGCCAAAGCTTTGCGTCCTCTCAGTGTTGTTCTAACTTGCTGGCGTGGCCCTTCCTTCCCTGACAAAACAGGAAGCAGAGCGTGTGTTCCTGTGGAGAGGTGGAAAAGGGCTAATAAAGTTTTATGGCGGGGCCCTTAACTTTAGAGCGCTTTTTTGTCAGCCTGAGAAAAGTCTGCAGACTCCGAAGCAAAAACACACTCTAAGCAACTTGTTTTATCAATGGAAACTCCTGCAGAGAGAAACTAATAACAACTAAAAGGCTGATTAATATTTTGCATCTGCTGACGTGTGAAAGAAACGAGAACTATTTCCTGTTAATAACTTTATTGGTTACAATCAGCAAACAGGCCGTCTGTCAGTTGTTCTGGGCCACCAGGCTCCTTCAGTTTACACAGGGTCATTGCACATTACACACACTGAATTAAACAGGATGATCCAGATTCACAAGACACACAACATGGATGATGCCTTCACACAGCGCACTGCATCAACTGACGTTCAAAAGAAATAAAAAAAGGGGGGCGATTTGTTTGATTAATTGAATTCACATAGATTATTTGAATTTTTTTAAAAAATGGCCCAGAAGTTGCCACGTATTAATAATATTATCCAGATTTTCAGATGCGGGCCCATCTTCCCCTTCAGCCTCCTGCTTCCCCCATTTTACGCACTAAAGTGGGGTTATCATCGCATAAAGGCAAATTAATTTAAAAATGTAAACCGATTGATCAAAGTGAGTGATATTCAATACATTAGGTCCCAAACAGCAGCAAGTGACACATAATTGGTGATGAAGCACGCAGAGCGGTGTCATGATGTCATTGCTCCCAGCGGTTCATCCGAAGGTCAGGCGGCGGCACTCCTCTGGCGCAGTGCATGTTGAGGGGGCTGCTCACAGGGTCCACACTTTTCTTTCTTTCTTTTCTTTTCTTTCTTTTTTTTTTTTTTTACTCCTTCACTTTAATCTTCGAGTCCTTCTTCCACTTCATCCGTCTGTTCTGGAACCAGATTTTGATCTGCCTCTCGTTTAGACACAGAGTGTTGGCGATCTCCACGCGCCTGCGGCTGCTCAGGTAGCGGTTGAAGTGAAACTCTTTCTCCAGCTCCAGAGTCTGGTAGCGGGTGTAACTGGTCCGGGAGCGCTTACCCTCCGATTCTGAAGCAGTATTAGAATAATCAGCTTTCAGCAACATGAAAAGTGACAAATAAACATAAATATGAATGCGTCAAATAAAAAAAAACATGCTAAAATACACAGCAAACATTGAAAAAGCATGTTTATTCAGTGCGGCCGTGTTTAAATATCAAATATTTGTGTACAACTTGATTTTACGTGTGCACATTTGCTAAATAAATCAAATTATGCAGATGGTGTGACGTTATTTAGTCACATTCGTTATTCAGCTTAATTTGAATTCACATCTCCATTGTTTGATGCACACAAAAAGCAAAAATATGAATAAATTATGTTTCCTTTAGGATGTAAAATAAGATTTTAATTAAAGTGTGGGCCTCCTTGTAAAATCAGTCTCGGTCAGGAACAACTTTACAGCAAATTAAAGCTATTTTAAATAGAAGTGCAAATATAAATAAAGATAGTAAAGAAATAAAAAAACACAAACTGATGGTTTCCAGCTATTTTCTTATTTATGGACATGCACAGACTTGCTAAGTCAAACAACTGGGCCTGTGTTGCTGGAAGTAAATTATTTTAACATTCCTGCTGTGTCCTTCTGCATATTTGCAAAACGCAAGAACAGAAAACAAGTTTTACAGCTTTCTTCTTCTTTCCAGTCTTTCTTTCTGCTTCAGCCCATGCTGCAGTCTAAATAGTGAGCCAGTGGTTTGAAGGCATGAACAAGGAGCATGCCTATTCAAATCTTTTCGAGGTGAAAAGTTCATGATTGGGTCAGGGCACTGGTGTGTCCCAGAGTTCAATTAAAGGCTAAAAGCTTCTCCTTTTTCTTCTACCGCCTGCTCGTCTAAAACGTGCAGTTTGTAAATGAAGCAAGAAAAACAACTACCACTAAGAGCAGGATTTCAAATATTAGTCCATAGTTTTATCATAGTTTCGCTCTCTTATCCAATTATACCTCCATAAATCACGGCACAGATCACCTCTTCACCGTAACAGAGCAGGTTTACGAGCAATAGATGCCTTTGTCATAAAATTTATGGCCGCGAGTTTTTATTATTTCCTGCTTTTGGCCTATAAAACTCGAGAGGGACACTGGAACGAGCGAAAAGAAGTGTTGCCGTGTTAAGAGTGAATCAGGGAAAGCGTCGTGCTCGCGCTGTGAGAGGGAGGAAAAAGAAGCAGGCAAACTTTACCGTGGCTCATGTGCAGCTTGGTCATCCATGGATAAATCTGCGGCCGCTGCGCACTGTCCTGACGCTGGTTTGCGTTTCTCCTCACTGTTTGCGCGTTCTCTGCGTTTTTGTCGCTCTCCTGGCTCCTGTTGCCGCCGCATTTTGCGCTCCTCTCCGGGTCCCTGTCGGCCCCGCGTCCCACCAGCGCGCCGTAGCTCATTCCGCCTGCGTCCCCGGACGAGCCGCCGGACATCATGGTTATCTGTGGTCCCGGCGGGAGATGCGTCTCCGCGCTGCCACGCAGGCTACTTCTCATCTCCTCCCGCTCCACAGAGGTCGAGGGGACGGGGCAGGAGTAAATCCCGTTCACATTAACACCCTCATAGTGACTGGACCTGCGCCCAGATAGATCGAAAGTAAACATGCTGTTGGGAGAAGTTGTCTCGTTTGTTTGCCTGAGAGTAGAGCTTTCAACATAAGAGCTCATTTTCAAAAAACTACCAGCGACACCAAACAGGGCTGCGGGGTTAGTGTTGCGGCTATTTCCTTGTTTTTGTTGATCATTACTTTTCTTTCTTCTTAGGAAAATTCACAGATGCCTGTTCTAAAAGAAAAAAAAATAATCCAGGATTTATAGGTGGAGTATAGGCTTTGGTATCTTTTTTTTTTTTTCCTCCTTTCTTATTCTTGATCCGGCGCGCGTTGCCCAAATATGGGGTATTTGTGTGCGATCACGTGCACATGTTGGCCAGTCATAAATTGGCTTGATGCTCAATGGGGATATTGATGAATAGGAGAAACGTGTCCGGTAAACTTTGAGCTGTTGGTTGTTGGGGATCAGCCAGGGGATCTTTGGCACGAGAAAGGGCAGGACAGTAAGACAAGAGCGTCATCTGGTGTCTGGAATGGAGCAGGACGCGCAGAACCGCGTGCCAGGGACGCTTTTTGGGTCCATCATTAACCGCACACCACCGGTTCATAATAAGAATAATAAATATCATAAGGTTTTCATATTCAGGCTTAAAGAGCTACAGTATCAATTTGGAAACGTTACATGGATTTATTCTGTTTTAATTAAACAAGAAGCTCATTTAGAATTTGATTAAAATGCCAAATTGCGTCGAAAAAGTTGGGATCAAAGGGGTCCCAGTGTCTATAGCATTTATTCTTCAGAATACTTGCACCATTTGGTGCCACAAAAGCGCACTGTGAAGCTAAAAAGTGCTCTCAAACGTTTACTTTTACGCAGCTTGGATGCGTAATGTTGTGCGTAAAAAGACGAGCAAAGGATGAAAGTTTTACAAATATTTTTATTTCATGATGATACACAGCAAGGACAAAACATGACATCATAACTCTCAAACAAAAGCGAAGTGTGTACAAATATATCTCACAAGAAAAAAAAAACGGTGTCAAATGATAAAAAAAAAAGTGGGGAAGGCATGGAGCATTTTTACGCAGCGCTTCAAACAAAGCGGCTAAATGCGCAGGAGTTGCATAATATATACGTTTGCTTTTATTATATACAGTCGTTTTAATACAGTCGTTTTAGCTGTTTGTTTGTGAGTGGACTGGACACATTTGCTGCGGATTATTCAAGTAGTTTTCAAGTGTCCTTTCCTCATAGTGCCGTGGAATGTGCATGTACAATAATGAGCTAAACCAACACTGTGTTCGGTGAGGTGATCAAAGAGTTCACAGTGACGAATTGAGTAAATACACACTTTTCTTGGGAGGTGAGTTAGCCAAGAAAATAATACTTCTTTTTTTTATTATTTTCACAAATACATGTGAGACATCACAAAGATAACAATAACAATAATATTAACAATAACAACAAAAAGAGCTCAAAGCTGCAAATGCTACTGGGCTGAAATAATTTGGATACAGGGCTCCACACTCAATATGGAATAAAGACCAGCGAGGGTAGCCATCATGCAGTGAAGTCGCTCTCAAGTCCATTTTTAGGTAGTTGTGTTGGGTATTTTTTTTTTATGCTCGTGAGGTGATTTTTCTTCTTCTTTCCCCTCGTTTATTTTTCCACTATTCTTTCTTCGTGTCTTCATTCTTGTCGTCTTCCGCTGCGCCACTGCGCTCCTCCTCCTGAGAGGCTGCTGTCTGTTCACTTCCAGTCACCGTGGAGGTCAGGTTGCTCTCCTTCTTCCACTTCATGCGCCGGTTCTGGAACCAGATCTTGATCTGGCGCTCGGTGAGACAGAGCGCGTTGGCGATCTCGATGCGTCTGCGCCGGGTCAGGTAGCGGTTGAAGTGGAACTCCTTCTCCAGCTCCAGGGTCTGGTAACGCGAGTAGATCTGACGTCCCCTGCGTCTGTCCGTCCCGTAGCCCACTCCTGCTGGAATAGAGCGCAAAAGATGCTCATTTATTAAACATAAACGCGCTGATCATGAACTCTAGGGAAAAAAAAAACTTTCATGTGCACATTTTAGCTGCTCAAATTCAATTCTCTCCAGCTGCTGTCTCTCATTCATCTTCAAGGACATATTTGCCTTCTTAATACAAAATTATGAAAACATTCATTGTCCCTGACTCCTGTTGCCGATTATGTCCACTCCATCTCAGTTAAAATGAAAAGCTGTTTGTTTGCACATGCTAAGGCCCATCTAAGTCGAGCAGATACAGTCATGTTTTATGGGGGGCCATAAAAAGTAACTTGCTCTCTTGGTAAGACATATCGTAAAATTGGCCCATTTCCCTAATTTATTTGTCGTAGTAAAAACTCACCGCTGTGTGAGTTCATGCGCTGCATCCACGGGTAGATCGGGATGTTGCTTTTCTGCTCCTGGGCTCCTGCTCTCCCCTGGTCCAGGCTGTACTCTTGAGCCATGTGGCTCTGTGAGTTGAGTCCCATGTTTGTTGTTTGCCTGCAGCTGGGCAGCACGTCCTTGTCCTGGAGGAACACGTTGGATCCGTACTCATACTGCGCCCTGCCCGAGCCAAAAACCACGTTGTCTTGAGGGGAGTAGAAAGGTGCGTAAATCCGATTCTGGGTCACCGCGGCGCCGTACGACGAAAAATGTCTGACGGTGTCATAGGTGGTGGAGTTCAGGGGGACGTTGGGCAGAACCTCTTGACCACCGGATAAATGGCAGGAGAGCGACGGGTTTGCGAAATAAGAATTCATACCTTGCGTGTAACCCCGAGTCCAACTCTCCCCACTTCTTTATCGGTCTCTCTTTTTTTTTCTCCTTCTTCTTCCAATCTCCTTCTCTGTAAATCTCCCTCCCGCCTGTGTCAAACAACCACACCTTTCTCCAGGATCTTTTTTTTTTCTCCCCCCTCTTCCTTGACTTTCCTTGCCTCTCCAAGTGGACGCGGGGCCACTTTGAGGATTGAATATTATTAATTTCCCAATCTCCGGTTAAGACGCAAAAAAGCCCGAGTGTTATAGCCGAGGCTTGGCTCGGTGAGAGACAATATGACTGTGTCAGCTGACCCGGCTCGACCAATTGAGACGCCCCGAGTTGAGGCGAAACTGTAGCTTTTAGCTCAGCCGTGGAGCATGAGTGCTAAATGCCGATAAACACAACGTGGAGTTCTGCGCGTGCACTGTGTCCAGCTCGGATAGGAAGTTTGTTTGTTTGTTTGTTTGTTTGTTTTGTGGCGTGGAGTTTAAGAGCATCAGGAGGAGGAGAGGAGAGGAAAGAAAGTCGTTTGGTAAAAGGAAACATGAAATATGAACTAATGTGATAAATAAAATCTCACACAGAGGAGTCATGCAGACCATCACCTTTTAAGTTATTGTTGTCGTTTGCTCTGAGTGTGTGTGTGTGTTCAGGTTAAAATATAAAATAATAAGAGGCTCTCAGATCAACACAAACACTGGACATTAATTGACAGATCAATGATCTTCCAACAAACTGTTAATGTTTCTTTTGTTTATATAATAACGGGCAGGCATGCGAGCACCTCGAGGGGGAGAGGGGGGGTTGGTGTGTGTTATGTGTGTGTGTGTGTGTGGCTGGTAAGAATGCGTTTATGGTCTCCCTTTCTGTGAGGGCAATAAAACAAGTGACGTTCCCCAGCTCACCAACAACTGTCTCTGCAGCAAAGCTTCAGAGGGGAAGGCAAAGGGAGGGAATACAGGGGGGTGGGGGTGGGGGCGGGTATCATGCAGGTAACGCGACTATATGAACTTATACTTCCACTAGACAAATAATAATTTTTAAATAATCACAAGCAAATTCATCCACAGTCCAGCAGCTGGCATTGAGCGTGCACGTTTTTAAACGTGTAGCATTATGGGACAATTTCCAAGATTTTTTTTTTAACATAAAAGAAGACAAACCACAATATGATCCTCGTACACGTGTTCCTGTTGTGTTGTATTGTTCTAACCTTACCTCGACATTCCTCTGACACACAGAGGAAACAGGAACCGACAATTATCTCTGCAGCAAATTATGGCTGTTGGAAATTACACTTCAAAGGGTGTTTTTTTGCGCAATTCCAAGAGAACTTTTAGCTCCTCTCAAGACAATGCTGTGTTCAAATCGACAAAAAAAAAAAAAAAAAAAAATCGCAACAACATTATTGAGCACTCAGTTTTGTTTTTCAAAGCAAACGAAGCTCGTTTTTTCTTTTTTTTTTTTCATCTTCTATCCTCAATTTTAAGGCTTTTAAACTGAAATGGAAAATAAAACTTCGTGCATGCACTTGAAACGACAAGTCACATTAACTCCCCGTTATGCAACAAGCCATAAGAACTATCAATAAAAGAATCGATATTGTTAGTGAAAACGTCTGCTGAAAGTCGCCGTGGCTCTGCTGCAGCCCGGTGCTTCATGCGCATTGATTTCCACAATAGGATGAATGCGTGCACTGCTTGCTCTCTTGTTTGGGGTCTTGGAAAAAAAAAGACCCATAAAAGAGACTAGAACAAAGAGGAGGAAGTGGCTGCTGCAATAAAAGTTTCCCTGCACCTCTTCGTGTCTAAATGTGACATCCGCAGCGCACAGAATGCACGCAGAAAGACTTTAAGTTGTCTTTTTATTCTTCTTTTATTAATCCACGTCGCAGTTTGATCACACCTAATCCATTGGTGACAGTGTTAAAGATAAACGAACGTGATTATTATCATTTATTATATTTATGCATGGGTGAAGACATCTTTGGCAACTCAGGTCCATATTTGGCGCACATTAAATTTACCTCTTAACCTGCAACCTGAAACATAAATATGAATTGCATCCTAAAAAAAAAAAAAAAAAACGCAGCTTAATGATCTAAGTGTCTTTATTTTTTATGCTCACATTTATAGGTTTGATTTTAAACGCAATGGGTTTAATTAATTTATTTATTTAAGGGATAAAAATTGTTTTGACGCATTTGGTTTATACAAAAAAAAAAATAACTAAATAAAACGCTTCATGGTGGATAAATACAAAAAAACATTTAGGAATATTTCCTCTGCTGAAACGCTTTAAATGAACTGTTTTACCAGACCTAGTTTTTTTTTCTCTTCTTATTGGTGCTCTCTCACACACCAACAGGAAAAAGACGCGCGGCTCCATGAAGCTGAGGCTGTAAATAAAAGCGCAGAACAGTGGAGCCCAATGTGTGGAGAGGAGAGGAATGCAGCAGAGGTTGTGTCAGTGTGCAGAATCAGAAAGGTCATTCTTTCCCCCCGTGTTTTACTGCTTTATTGCTGCCCGTGAGGCAAACGACACGCACGGCTGTTCACGCACGCCGTTTGGCTCACAGTTCCATGATTTTTATTTTATTATCATTTCTTTGTACAAGAAACATCTTGACCAAAGAATAAACAAGAAAAATCACAAAGTAGAAGCATAACGGATGTCATATTTCTTAATATAAATAATAAATTGGGTAAAGTATCAGTTGACACACACAGTTTTGTTTACAATAATAATAATAATAATAATAATAATGATAATAATAATAAGAATGTTGGTGCTGTTGTAAAAAAAATTACATAGAGACTTTAATTAGTAGCTGTGCTCATATAGGCCCAAATTAAGCAGGAGCTCAGGGCCCGTCCAAAGTTTCTCTGTAGTTTTCTTGTTTAAACTCCAGCACTGCACGTCACAACATAACTCAGTCTGAGTTCTACTGGACCTGTAACACTCCTACATTATCGGCCATCATTAAAAACACAGCGAGTGAAGCAGAGTGTGCTCAGCCCCTCGTGTTTTTTTCTCCTCCCTGCATCTAATAAGGAGTTATTCACATACTAACCATGTAAAGCCCCTCTATAAGCACTTTACCATGGCTGGCATGGTCCAATTAATGTCCGGAAGTGTTCGGCTTGATGCTCGTTAGGCACTCAGGAAGCTGTTGCCCAATGAGCGCATGTTGATCCGCACATCATAAATTATGACCATTAGATGGTCAAAAAAAAAAGAAAAAGAAAAAGAAAAGAAAAGAAAAGAAAATTTGCCCTGTCAGGGTTTGAAAGTGAGGTTTTAAATGTGGTGATGAGGACAGACGCGTCACTTTATGCCGTTTTACGCGCGCTTCTAAAACACCACAGAGCTAAACAATGGACTGTGGCTTTTTATTTATTTATTTTAAACTAAGATTTACCTAAATGGCATCCATTAAATGTATATCTCTTTCTCCATGCAGGCAGCTGCGGACTGTCTGCTCCACTGCAGGGGCTTCAGAAGACAAACAGCGCGTGCAACAGTAGGTTATGAGACTTTAAAGACGTCCATAAAAGAGGCTCGAGCCAATAATTAAATTTTAAAAGATTGAAACGTGGAACTGCTGAGCCGCATAAGCAAAGACACACACACAAACACACACACACACACACACACACACACACACACACACACACACACGGATTCCTTTTTTATTGCACATGTCTCAGGGCAGACAAAACACAGAGGGGACATTTCACCAAGCTTTGATAAAAACAAGCACTTTCAGCTTCAAATGCACATGGACGCAACACACACACACACACACACACACACACACACACACACATACACACACACATGTTTCTACAACACATGAGATATTGTGTGAATTTAGTGCTAAGCTAATTTTGTCTTCTGAACTGATTTACTGTAATTTCTTTGAATTTCTCAGATGAAGATCATTTTCAGCCCTTTTTTAAATTTATTAATTTTTTTGTTTGTTTGTTTTGAGGGCGTTTCATTTGTATCCAATGTTTGTGAGGGTAAAACCAATTTGAGAAACTTGTGTTTATGTTTTGTTATTTTTTTGCACCGTGTATGACTTTTTGAACAATACTTAACATGTTGTTATAATGCAGGTCCTGATGTTTACTCAGAAATCCACTCATTTATTTTATTCTATAAATAAAACTACATCTTCACTCCTTGTTGTTAGTGATTGTGTTACAAAATCAACAGCAGAGCTTTAGTTTGAACTTGTCAAGAAATCGAACAAGAACAATAAGAAAATGGGAGCAAAACTCCAGCTTGGAGAGGAGACAACAACACATCAGACACTCTGAAACACTCCGTGGTGTCAGCCTGAGCATTTTCCTGGCTGGCAACAGTCAGCTCCACTGAATCAGCTGACATCCGCAGTGAACACCAGAAGCCATAAACAACAAGCCTCAACACCCGCCCACTGCACAGAACTGCACCTCGGGTCGCTAGGGGGCGCTGCTGAGAGCAGCCACTGTTTACCATGTTCCACACACCTCAGCCAATACGCTTATGTACATTTTAATATGCATGCGCGTGCGTTTTTGTGTGTATTTACATGTGCGTTAAAGAGACATGTGCGTCATAAAAGATAGTCAACCCTCTTGGCACAAACTGCGTCCAACATGTGACAGTAAAGTAAGCCAAAGCTAATTAGAGCCCATCAGCCATCTCTGGATGTGATCCGTCACTGCCTGGTCAGAAGGGCCTCTGAGTGATGAGAACGTTGCCTATGAGGGAGCAGTTTGTCACAACACACGGGCACGGCGCTGCTGAGAAACGCACGGACGCGCAGAGCGAACTGGTCAGCTTTACGCGCAGGTGCATGCGCCCACCGCCCATAATGACACAAGCGCTCCGGGCGTCTGCAGGTCAGGTCAACAACACAGGGTGGACACCTTCAACTTCTGTGATCTTACATGCTCACATCCTTCACAGCTCAGCAGTGAATGGGACTAAATGTCCAGAGGGGGGAATAAAACAAGCCGCCTTAAGAAAAAAGTGTGTAATCTTACCTAAGCCCTTTGGTTTGAAGCGTCACATGTGGTCCAAAAAGCTGAGGGGGTGGGGGGGTCGCGATGTGGCGAGAGGTGGAACATCAACACAGCGCGCATCTTCTCGTGGACGAGGCGCTCACTGAGCCGCGCAGTCTGTCTGCCGGGGGAAAAAGACTTTTCTTGCAGGCTTGCTTGCTCTTTTTCTTTCCCAGTCGCGGTTTTATTGCCTCCGGAGGAGGGGTGGCGAGGGAGGGGGGGGGGGGGATAAACGCAGGCAGAAGCGGGTAGAGGCGGCGACTGTCCCGAAGATCTCCCAGAGGCAGGAAGTCGGAGATATCGGGGAAAATCACAGCGACCCAAAGTGACCGTGCAGGTTCCCCCCTCCTTACATTTGAAATAAAAACATTTAAGGAGTTTTTTGTGGGGTTTTTTGCGCTCTTGGCCAACAGTCTGCTGCTGATTCAAGGCAAGGAGCAGAGAATAGACAACAGCATAAAGTTCATGTTCATAGAGCGTGCGCCACGTGGCTCGCCGCAGCCAATCGCAGGAAGGATTCAGTCGTAAACTTTTATTACTCAGCTGTAAATTTCTCCCTTTAACAACCAGGAATGTTTGCACCCATCTTTTACTTCCCCTTTTTTTTTACGATAGAACAAAACTAAAAACGGCCTCAGACAACGTGAAGCAGCGATATTCCCAATGTGTCACAAATCAGACGTGCGCAAAAACAAATATGACAGTTCCCCTGAGTGACAGCTCGTGCGCTGTGACGTGCGTAAAAACAAAAGAGGAAAAAAAAAAAGCAAACAAACATGCATGGGTGGAAAAAACGAAGAAATTAAGAAAATCACCTTCATAAGGCAAAATATGTTTTTTTAATGATGATTCTGTTAAAGCTTCATGTCAAGTTCATCTGCTCCAAACATCCAACACACGAGGTGAACTAAAGCTACAATATGACTCAGTGCGCCTGATAAGTTTTGCAAACATAAAAAACAAGCAGCGTTTGAGTCTTTAAAATGAATTTAAAACTGAATTATAAACAATGCGCATGTAAATCCGGCGCAAACTTTGTGCGTAAAAACGTACAAACATCCATGGAATCAAAGGAGTTTCAGTTTTTATATTATATATGTAACAATCAATGAATCTATGTGACGATAGCCAACCAATAGCAAATCTAAAATTCGTGTGAACGCATAGGAGCATTAATAAAATAAACAGAATATGTCCTCGTAGATTTGTGTCCATCACGCAGATTCACGCAGTTTCAGCAACATGAATATATATTTTTTCTCTTCTGTTAAATACTTATCTTTAAACATATAGACAAGAAGAAGAAAAATGCATCCTGTTTGATGACATCTCCCTTCTTACATACCTGAAGACATTCGTCACATTATGATGCTGCGTCCTCCAAGAGGCCGTGATCTCCAAACTGAGCCACAAAAGCTGCTGCAGGCCCACATGAGCCGTGTCTTTACACCCCAATAAAGTCGACTGCACTAAACTTTATTGGTAATATAAACCTCTGGTTGTAGTACACACACACACAAAATCTCACACACAGAGCGAGTCAGGGTGCAGGATAATTGTCATATAAGGGAACAACAGGGGTTTTTCGAAGTCTGCGCGCTCGCAAAGAGAGAATGCATCACTTTGGGCGCAAAAGAAAAAGATGATATGCAGGTAAATAAAACACAGAGGCAATATGCAAAACTATATGTATTATTGTTGTTATTCAAGCTTTAGTCTGAGCTCAAATAGAAAAAGAAAAAAGTTGCGTCCAGAAACAAATTGCATGTTGTCAAAATCAGTTTTAACGTATAGAAACCTCTGCCTCAAGGCCGTTAAATATATTTTTCCATTAAATTTGATTTTATAAACGTATTTAGCTCTAGGGCGTTTATGTTTAAAACTATTTTATGTCCAAAATACTTAACGTGAAAAACATTTGTCAAACACATTTTGGCTTTAAGCGAAATAAAAATAATAAAACAACTCGGAACAAATAAGTAAAAAAAAAAAAAAGGCAGCAAATTCTGTTTCGCCTGCACCTCTATAATTTATGTTTCTTATTTCTTTAGGAAATAACGGTCTTGGAAGAGTTGGAAGCATTTGCATCCACAGCGCCTCGTGATGACTTCAGTTTATCCAAATCCTTCCTAACTGAGCCGAGGAAACGCGGAGCAGCAACACCGACACTTTGAATAATTCAGAAACCCTAGGAGAAAAAAAAATATTAGCTCCAGTTTGGTGAGGCGGATTCATTATTTAGGGGGAAATAAGGGAGCACTATAAAACAAAAGCAAACAGAAATTACGCATCACGTTTTATTGAAAACGGCCAAATCTGGTGCGTAAAACCCGGAAGGAAACGGTTTGGATGAGCTGAATCATATGATCCGGGGAAAACGGATCAGATTTGTATACGAACAAACAGATTCTGTATATAAACACAGAACAGAGCATACATGCACTGCTCACAGCTGTTGTGAGACTGGTTGGTTTCGTTTAGCCTCCAACTTGTTCCCATCATGAAAATCTGAGCAGAAGAAGAGGACACCAGCGGCTCTTATCTAGTTTCCATTTACTGTACTTTGATTTTCATGGCTCTCGTGTTTTCAGGAGGTCGGTTTTTTTTTTTTTTTTTTTTTTTTTTTTTC
>JARVGS010000127.1:20175127-20185483 GCA_031762315.1 Hypsolebias antenori
TAGATAGATAGATAGATAGATAGATAGATAGATAGATAGATAGATAGATAGATAGATAGATAGATAGATAGATAGTTTGTGTTTTGCGCACAAACCCTCAGCTAAAAATGGTTCACACGACGCCAACAGTAAAATGTTCTGCCCAATTTGTTTTTACACTCGACAGCCAGCTCGCACAAGAGAAATCCCTTAAAATGCGCAACGCAAGTTCATGATCAAAGTTAACATTTGTCACAAAGGCTTCGTCTTTAAAAATTTCACAGACTCTCAGGAGGCGTCTTGCATATAACATCCCTCTTTCTTTCTTTCTGTCTTTCTTTCAAAGCGCTTTCCCATCGTAAAAATTCTTCCCGTTGCAAGAAAGAGCTTTGTAGGGTTATAATAAAATCCTTTGAATGCTTATAAAACTCCACATAAAATCTGACCGACAAAACATCGGGCTAGTCCCCTTAACCTTCCCCCCGTTTTACAGCCTCGGTGTACCTACTCGAGTGGCTGCTCTTGTTCCCGTCCTTGGTCGTGGCGGAGGAAGACGTGCAGGAGCCTGAAGTCGTGTGTTCCTCCTCCTCTTCGGGCTCTTTCTCCTGCTCCGGAGCTCCGGGTCCAGAGGCTGCCGGCTGCTGCTGCTGCTGCTGCTGCTGCTGCTGCTGCGAGTCGTTCTCCAGCTTCCCCCCCTCGCCTTTTTGTAAACAAATGTCTGACTGATTGTCCGCGCTGCCGCAGTACGCCGTCTCAAAAAAGCGGTCGAAACCCTGCGGGAGGACGTTGTTCTTGCCCACGCCGGAGTAGAAGCCCGTGGAGGGGTGATTGGAGCCCGGGTGGGTGTGATGGTGATGGTGGTGGCTGTACACGCTCTCGTTCTTCATGAGCATTTCTGTCATGGTGGATGGGGGGAGACAGTCTCTATGCACCAGATCCTCTCCCGAGTAGCACGACGCGTAATTGCCTCTGTGGTGCCATTTCCCGGCAGGGTCCAAGCCGTAGGAGACTTCCCGAACCGGCTGCACTTGGGACAGATTCGTGGAGTAAGGGTAGCTGATTTGCCGGGACGGGGCCTGCGGGAGGAACGAGGAGACGGCGGAAAACTCGGGGACGTAGTAGGTGCAGCTGGGGAGGTAGATGTTGGACGCGCAGCCAGTCCTGTCGCCAAACTCGGATGTCCGGTCTTTGCGCGTCTGCGAGCAGAAGTTGCCCAGATTCACCGAGTTAAACATCTTAAGTCTCTCTCGCGCGCGCGCTCGCCACTATAGATAAGATGTTTTGGATTCGAGCTGCAGCAGAAGGGGGAAAATTTGGGAAGGCGAGATGACGCGCAATCCGTCTAAGTCGCCCCGCAGACACGTGATCGAAAGTAGATATTGTCATATATCAATTTGGAAGAGTTGGATGTGTAGGAGTGGTTGGCTTAAGGTAAGATCGAGGAGGTTCAAACGAGTAATTTTCAAACGCCACAGGCGCACCGAGCAAACCAGTTGCAGATTCTTGTTTGCTGGCTTATGACAATTAGAGCGGTGTGTGTGTGTCTGCGTGTGTGTGTGCGCGCGCGCGCTTATAGGCTGCTGAGAGGCTAAAGCTAAAGAGCAACAGCTCCTTAAACAGGCAAATCACAAACTCCAGAGTGGACTCAAAACTGCTATTTCAAAGTTTAAAGCCTTTTAAAGACATCATTATCATTATTATTAATGATATTAGTAGTAGCAATAATAGTAGTAGTAGAATTTTCTTAATTATAATTTTTATTAGTCTTAGCACTGTAACAATATTACTATTTTATTCAAATATATATATTTGCACTTCAAAGGGGGTGTCATAAGTCAATAACTGGAAAATATATCTCAAATATGTCAAATGACCAATTACAGACACACGGTTTGTCCATATTTTCACTTTTTACACAACAAAACAAGCAGCTTTGTGTTTGTGAATAAACTGCTTATAAACCACATACAGAAATGCGTTTGTTTCTTGTAGTTTATTGACATAGTTTTGGATCTATTTTTCATAATACTTCTTAGGATTATTTTTAATGTGAGTGCTAATGGTCGTCCCAGATGTGCGCTGCGCATGTGAAGGCAGCGTCATCTACCTCAAAACTATGCAACCTTTCTAATGGTCAAACATAGTATTTAAGTTTTTTCCTCCCTGCTGCTGAATGGGAAAAACATGTCTTCCTCGGAGCAGTCGTGCATGCACGGTGACGGAGGTGGTCGGACCATAATCGTGTTGTAAAGTGAGGCTGACCGCGCGCGCGCTTGGAGTCGACGCACAATGCGCAGCGTGCATGTTTGCTAAAGCCATCGCTGCTCTCGTTACTCGTTACTTTACTTTTGACTTTGGATCCTGATAGAGTTCACGGAGGACAACTGCACGGTCCAGGACAATGTCCCTGGCATTCCTGCTGGAAAAGTTCCAATGGAGCCCCCATGGACCATGTTTCTCCTCCAAAGGGGGGTGGGGGGGTGGGGGGGTGGGGGGGAGCTCTTGTTACATGAACACAAAATAAAAATAATAAAGTGCACACCTCAAAAACTCCAGCCTGAACACAAAATGTTCAAATTTTATAATTTCAGATAATTCTGTAAATGTATTGTGTTCAGCTTTTGATTGTGAAATTAAATTATAACATGTTTAGGCTGCATGACTGACTTCCTGGACTATTTCCCTTCTCAAACCAAACAAGTCCCTTCTGATGTCTTGCAGCTTCTGCAGTCTATTTTTTCCTTATTTTTATTTTTAGTTAAAACGTGTTGACATTTATCAGTGGCTGACAGGCAGAAAAATGTTCCCCGTGCTCTAAAATAAAGTGGAGAATGTAATAAAATGAATTATTTGGATAAAAGAAGCGACTGCGCGTGACTCTCTGTGTCATTTTAGACTTTTAATTGTACAGCTGAGGCCCATCTCCGACTCTTTATAGACTATCTGATACTATTACGAGCTGAAATTAATATGATGTCCCATTGTTTCGAATCACAGGGTGCTTCCTAAATGTTTCAATAGACTCTTAAATTGTTGCCCAATAACACAGTCGTTTTGTTCCACTATATGTGACACCTGTGTTGCTTCAGAAATTTGGCCCGCATGTAAAAAGAGCAGGGTTTGTGTTTTATTTCCATCTGATTCCGATTGGAAGAGCAACATGGCCAGACGTGAGGGACATAAGAAACGAGTCTATTGCAGGCGTATTTGTGAAAACGTGGCAATGGCATTAACTTGTTTACTACCCCGTGCAAACAAAAGGTTGTCTCACATGATGCATCCTGCATCCAAGTACAAAGAAAGCAGACAGCTGTCCAGACACAGCACTTGAATTTGACCACTAAAAATCCTCCTCTACGTCCACCATAAAACCCCGGATGGCTATAGTAACGCTAAATCCTCCCCTTTGTTCCATAGAAAAACCATAAACTCTGAGAATGAGAGGAATTTGGATTTCAGCAACTTTAAAAAGGAGTTGAATTTTCACTTTCGACGACTAATAAATTAAATTAAATAATTTGTGCTCGGCTTTTTAATTATTTGCATCACACGTTTTTAAAGAGTGGGGACAAAGTTAGTTTTTTTTTCAGATAAAAGTTTAAAATTCAACTTGTTCACGTGTTTATATATCATTTAACTGCATTAATACAATGCAGAAGACTGCGACAGGCTTGCCAAGGAGATATATAGCGAGTTTTGTGCACCCCGAAACGCACAGCTGCAGATCTCATTTTTTTTGTGGGCCAGGATCAACAACCGTAGCTATGGAAATATTTGTGTAAACATTGCGGCCTGCACATGGTGTGAACAGAAATATGCTCCTGCATCAGAGCACTTCACAACATGTAACCTTCATAGCAATATTACTAATTTGCACATCAAAATGTCACGGCTAATTTCCACTCGCTGCCACTAAACAATAACAAAACAACATGGCTTATATCTGAGGCTGAACATCCTGAAAGACGCCGCGCGGCTGCAGCCCCAACCGTCGCGAATCATTACATTTAAAATGAATCCATATGTCAGCATCCGTTCTGATCATAATATGTCCATTGAAATAAATAATAGCGACCAGTAAAGACTTTTTATTTTATTTTATTTCAGCAGGCAGTAAAAGAAGCAGGACGGACAGACCAAAACAATATGGACCTATTCATTTTTCCCCATCATTATCATCCCAGTGATGCGAATAATGCAGTATAAATAAGTAATGCGAGGGCATGAATAAGCGATGCACTAATAAAGTTAGGAAGTTAAGGCCACTAATCAAGACAACAGTAAGAAACGAAACGGTTTCAATACTAAATTAAGACCAAGCGGGTTTTTCAACATGTGGCAGAATATGGCCAGCTAACGTCCTCTTCTAAAGATCCGCTCTCTGGTCGGGTTTAAACACGAGTTATTCTCAGACCATCAGTCAGAGAATAAGCTTGGCCATGTGTTTATTCCTCTGCCATGCATGGTCGAGCCGCTGCACAAACTCCACGCGCAGTAGGACCCGGGATAGTTTCATTACGCTGCGCCAAAATATATGCAGAGTTTGCATGCAAAGTTCCTCTTCAGCTGACTGCAGCCTTTACTTCAACATAACGAGGATATAGGTTTTAAAAAAATTACATTGATTTCCCCCAATATTTTGTAGAGCGGGTTCAAACGAATTGTCAGCAATTTGCTGTCGTTTAAAAAAAAATCACAGCAAAAGCACAAACTTTACGATTCGCTCTGAGGAATTTAAGCGATGTGTTGCACCATAATTACTGTGATTAACTTAGGTGTCACCTTTATGGAAAGAAGAAACCTCAAAAATGGCACTCCTAAATATTACAATGTTTTTTAGCTCTGGGGTGATAAATCCTTGGGGCACATGATCCAACCCTAACTGCGCACACAAACGCAGAGGCGCACTCACGATGGGCAAAGTTCACCAACAGCTCCTGCACAGCGAGCTGAAGTCAGAGCTAAATGTAGGAAGCCGGAGTAATCATATTACTGTCCCCTCATGGCCCAGAGAAGTTTAATTGGATGTAAGTCGGGCTGTTAAATTTGGCTGCAAACAGTTTCAAGCGACACTAAAAATGGTTTCCTTTTTTTTTTTTTTTGGCGGTGTAAGCTTCGTGCGTAAAAGCGTTTGTGGTGACAACAGCAGCTTACAAGATAAAGACATGTGTTGCTGTTGCATTTGGAGCAATCTCAAGAGTGCATTTTACCTCCAACCACTAGGACATAAAGCTTTCACAACAATGTGCTAACTTTTTTTTTTTTTTTTATTAGAAGTATTAAATGATTTCACATCGCAAGAAAGCCCTCCTGTAGAGACTCCCTGGCTACAGCTCCGTGTAGTTTAAACGTTCCAAGAAAAAGCTCTGAAACCCTCTCTGGAGGAGCGGAAACTCATGCGCATCTTGATTAATTACGAGATAAGCCAAAAGTAAACTTGTGCTCGAAATTAGGCGGAAGGGGGAGAGGTGTTCTTCACGGTTGATCACATTTTAAAAATATCTAAACAAAGAGCATTTTGAGTTAAAAACCACTTCAGGCCCTGTCACATGTAGACACATTACAAAACGGAAAATACTAAGATGCGGCCTGGATTTCACACCCATATGTGCAGGTAATGCTCCTAAATATTCCAATTAGAGTTTAAAACTCAGGATTAATCGCTTGGTCTGCGTTAAACAGCTGAGCACTGACCAAACAAGCCGTAACGCGCAAAATGGCAATTACGCACAAATTACAAAGAGTTGCGCGTTTGTTTGTTTTGGATACGCCCGCTTGTGTGTTGCTTTTGACTACATTTTGACATTACAAATCGCATTCAACGTGTTTGGGTTGATTTTTAATTTCCAAACATAACATAAAGTTGTTCTGTATGTCTTTTAAATACACCTAATATTGTGCGTTTGTGCGCTTCCAAAATTGACGTAAACAGACAAAGCGCGTATAAGGTACACATTTTGGGGATCATAATACGTTATTTAAGTTGTGTGATAGCTCTGCCGACACGTATGTAGAGCCAAATCAGACGTGCAGATGCTCTAAGGCTAAAAAATATCTGCTTTTACAGCCAGGGTAATTTTAACAGCAGTGGCATCTTTGAACGCAGAAAAAGGTG
This sequence comes from Hypsolebias antenori, assembly GCA_031762315.1. Taxonomy (NCBI): domain Eukaryota; kingdom Metazoa; phylum Chordata; class Actinopteri; order Cyprinodontiformes; family Rivulidae; genus Hypsolebias; species Hypsolebias antenori. Next base: position 20,181,222 of record JARVGS010000127.1, read on the forward strand.
CATATAAAAGTAGTGATAATAATATTGCGTGGGGTTGGTGAAAATAAAACTGTGTTTATCGTGGTCTAAATCTGTGCTGACCACGTTTGAACAGGTGACTTTAAATCTTCATTTATAAAGTAAATGGAAATAATAATAGTTTGCTGCCTCTGCTTCAGCAGCTCTCTGCAGACTTGACCTTGCTTTGAGGAGCTAACGCGTCGACCTTAAACAGAAGCGCTTTACCCAAATGATCTAAAAAAATGCACCAAATTTAACTAAAAATCAAAGCGTTGGCCTTAACACTCTAAATGCGAATTTGGATCAAGTCGATTTCATTGCGCAAACGCAGGTGTTTGAAGCAAATGCTGCTTTGAAGACAGTACGAATAGAAAATCACGCAACGTTTACAAAAAAAAAGGCCCAAAAAGCAACAAATTGTGAGCGACCTGATGGCGCGTCTTCAGAATCGATTAAAAAAGGACTTTTCTGCATTTTCACATGCACAGATGGGGTCGAAAGAGGATTTCTGCTTCATTTCTGGCAGCAGTGGAACTGTCACGGTCCATGTTGGGGTTCGTTTTGCGCCTTATGTCCCAGAAAAACAAAGTATTAAGATGCAACGTCTTAAAAAATGAATAAATAAAAAAAAGGCAGAACTGATTTTAAAGCGTAAAATGATACATTCCTGTAAGAAGTAAATAGCTCCGTGCGTTAAGTATCCAACCTATTGTTTTTTTTTATTATATTATAACGCTCTCATTTGAGATACACACTTTAATCCATTTACTCCAACAACACATCACAACACAGAGACAGAGAGAGAGAGAGAAAGAAAGAGAGAGAGAAAGAGAGAGAGAGAGCGAGCGAGAGAGAGAGACATCCTCACACCAACAGCTCCACGTACACTATAGGAATAACATGTCTTTCAGTGTCTCTGGCCAGCTTTGTAAACGGAAGCAGGGGCGGCGGGGGACGCAGACCACATGCCACACAAGTTCTCTGCGAAGGGCACTGTGAAGCTCACTGACCTTTGGGACGCGGAGACGGGCCGCCATAAAAAGATTTAGCCAGTCTCAAAGTCAAAAGTGTTCAAGAGCAGTGAAAGACCGATTGTAAAAAACTCTGCAAAGACAAACATCCCAAGGTTACGCGCAAAGGTGAAAAATATCTTTAGGCACGTTGTTCTTTAATTCCACCTTTAAATCCTGATACAGTGAATTCTACCAAAGAAGCGCAGCAGGAAACAGTATTATCTGTTATGCAGAGGTGGTGGTTTTAGCCTTGGTGAAGGAGAAATAGAGTAAAACAGCGTAAAACGCTTCAACACATGAGTAAAAACAAAGAAAAATGCGGAAATATGTGAGGGAATATCGCTGAAAGTTACTAATAAAATCCACATATACGGATCAGGTGAATGTGTTCAATTATCTGTTTGGATCAAATATCGGCGCGCCAGGTTGTTTATTCACAATAATCCATCCGGTTTAAGAATCGTCACGAGTCTGCAAATGAAGCGCTTTCCCCCAATTTAACCACGAGCGCACATGCTGTGTTTTGATCAGCGTCATTTCTTTGCAGATGCAGACTGGGCATTTATTCATTCTGGTGTTGCTGTAAACCAACATTAACGCTCTCATTCGTTCACTGAATGTTAACTTGCAGCGGTTTGGTACAAATAATAAAGATAGCCTCATCACTTCTTGTAGTTTTTTTTTTTTTCAAGTTCAAAAGCAAAAACACACCGCCATGGCCACACAAACCGAAATTTCTACAATTTTTTGTTATTTACTGTTTGGACTAAGTCACATTAAGAAAATCGGAATGTTGGAGCCATAATCCTAAAAGTTTGTTTAATGTTGAAGCTATGAACTTCATGATGCGTTTTGCATGATAGCATTCCTTAAATGCTTTTAAAAGACAACATCCAAATATAGCACACCGTTTTATATCATTCTGTGGTAAGCAGCGAGTTTGATTTAAATTTAAAAAAAGAGCTCGAGGTTGAAATGATGTCCTCGTAGTTTCGATGAACAAATTCAAATCCAACATTTTAGGATGCGCAACTAGTATCATCTGCTCATTGTTTTATAATAATTTTATGCAGAATGCAGCTCTGCCTATTATCAACATGCGTAAAACTGTGACTTAAATATTTTTCGGAAGTTACCGCCTGTGCGTAAAAAGAGTCAAATGAAATCATTACGCACGCATTTGCCTCCTCGTTCTAAAATTGTATTTCTGATTAAGTTGCTTCATTATGTATTTCTATACTTCTGTAAAAACTTACGAAAAAAAATTGTCGAATGTTTTTTTTTAACCATCTACCAAATGCGTAAAATTTCGTGGAGAGCGTTCAGTGCTTACGCATACATATATATAATCATAATAATATTTTTTGTCTGTATGATTGCAGCGTAAAAGAATACCAGCAATGAGATTATACTAATAATTCATAATATTTACCCAGGTAATTTTTACAACCATCATTTACAGCCAATGCTATTTTTATTTTATTATAAAAACTGACGCAGTGTGGAGCGTGCTGCGCGTCAACATGGCCCGTCTTTGGTTATCTTGTTGTATAACTTGTCACATGTAACAACTGTACAATAAAGAGATGACAATCTCAGCGTGGTTATTTTTGTTGTTTATAGTAAACAACCAAATCAGAAGTGTGGTTCCCTCGTAGATGGTAGAAACGAGGCACAGATGAAGGCTTCCTGCAACTGACCAAACTATAGCAACACAACAAAAACCCGCAAACAAGCATAAAAACGCACTCACACAGTTTTGCGCTGCAACAAGGTTTTTATTCAGAAGAAGAAATAGGATCAAGTCGTCTCACATTTGTTCTTGACCTGCGCATGAAAAGAAAGGAATATCATTCGGTGGTTCTGGCGCAGGAACAGAATTTCACAGTTCACTGCAAAGGCCACATCTGATCTCAACTCTGAAGCAAAAGAACGTCTTAGAGGAGAAAATCATTCACTTAACCGAGACAGCAAGCTGCTGCAAACAACAAAGCACCAGCGCTCAGTAAGACAGAATAACAGTGCAGCCACGAGTGGCTGTACACTTCATTGCCAGCAGGGAGAGCCTTGTGGCTCATGATAAAACCCTTTATGCAGTTTTTAAACTCTGTATAGCATCCAAGAGGCGATGTTAAGATGATCCGAGCGCATTTTGTCCACCATTATCACGTGCTTGAATCCCTTTAATGCAAAACTCCAAGATGCACAAGAAAAAAGAACCACTCGGAGGGGCTTATGGAGCACTGGGGTGTAACACTATGGCTGCTTTACAGAGCTGCTGCGTGTTTAGCTGCGGCGTTATGGGCTCGCAGCAGAGCAGTGACACTGATTAGGTCAAACTTCAAGGGTTGAAAAAAAAAGTTCAGCTTTGTACTGACAATGAAAGTGTTCTTTTTCTCAAGGCTGTAATAAAATAACATTTTTTAATGCTATATAAATTGAATAATCTGCACCTGGCACCATTTTGCATGGCAGCTCACATCAAAGTTACTTTTAGGTTTGTACCAACAATAAAAGAAGCGCAACACGTGTAGGAGTCCAACAAAACACCCTCTAAAATACTTCCAAATGTCCCCTTTTGTCCTCAGATTTTTATATAATTATAGTGGGCACGTGGGGGGGGGTTAATAAACGCGCAGGTCACGTCCAATAAAAGGATTGTCAGCACAACCTTGTTTTCAGGAGGAAGAGCCCCAATAACAGACTGGAGTAGAACCAATAAACATTTCAATATTCTGTTTATTGAAGACCTTACGCATATACATTCATATTATTACTTTTACAAGACAAAGTGGCAATCCTTACAAGCGCAGAGAAAGGAATGCGACATGGGTGGGCGACAAAAAAGAACAATAATAGACAAGTACAACACTGAAACAGGTTTTTTTAATAGCATGAATGGTTTCATTAAAAAAAAAAAAAGCCATCTTACATGTCTCATATCCGTTCTCCGCCTCCCAAACCCTTCCAGTCACAATATTAGCTATATGGAATGCGATATTGTACATGACGACCAATAACATAAAACACAATTACAGGGCTCCTCAAATAGGATACACTATTATATGTCATTTCATTTTACAAAGTTATACACGAGGACGGGAATAGAGGTGGGGATAACACTGAGCACATGGCAACTTTAAGAAGGCCTAAGATCTCGTCTGTTCGGCCATAATAATAATAATAATAATAATAATAATAATAATAATAATAATAATAATAATAATAATAATAATAATAATATATAAT
>JARVGS010000127.1:20299120-20313896 GCA_031762315.1 Hypsolebias antenori
TGACGTCACTGGGGAGGCGGGCCGGATACGCGAAATGCCGGTTACCGGGAACGCCGGAAACCGGGGGTCACCTGTATTGTAGAATAAGACACTCATCAATAAGTGCCTTAAAAGGTTTTCTTTGAACATCTGCAGATTTATTTTTGTTCTCATTCACAGTGCCATTCTTGCGAGTTGCATTTTTTAGAATATTTTTTTGTTTCGTTGTTGATTTTTCGTCTTCTTAGCAAAGACCTATAAATTACTCAGTTATAACAAGTCTCTAACAAAAGGATTGAATTAGTGTTGTGCGTACACAGACAGTTTAGCAAAGAACTTACCGGTATTTTAAATTGACCTTTTAGTTACTTGGTTACTACCAACCTGTCACAAAAAAGTTTTTCTCATCTCTATAACTGTATTAATTAAAGAAAAAATAGTATCACATTTGTGAAAAGCAAATCAATAAGAAGACATTTAAAAATAATCAAAAATAATGTTTTTATCTGCATATCAAAGCCTAAAAGTATATTATAGTACCTAAAATATATAACTTAAATGTTTTTCCTCTATTTTACCATTTGTTTTACTATAATATTGTATCTAAAAGTTGTGTGTTATAACTCTTTAACAACAAATGTGTCCCTCTGGGGGCTATTTGACTTGAGATTGACAGGGGTCAGAGATAAATTACCTTTGCTCTCAAGAACAAACAGAAAAGCAAGTTCTCAGGTGTCACCGAAGGCTTTAGACAGTTTTTAAAGAAGTGTGTCATCACCGTTCATGAAGAGCCAACAACAGAAACAAACCAGAGTTCAGCTTTAAGGTGTTCAGCTTTAAGGTGTGTGTATAAGCGTGTGCCTACAGATGTTGGGCTAAGATTATATTTTGATTTCTATACTTTCTCAAATATACAATGCACCCATCTAAGCAGATATGTGCACCCAGATAAATCCAAATCTACACCAAGATGAACCCTATAGAGGGGCTATAGTGGATGGCTGAAACCCAGCTCTTAAGAAAATAAAGTAATATACTGTGGTGTTTGTGCTCAGCTTTCAGAGAAGGCTTCACTTTAGCTGACAGCCTTTCCTGCTGTCTCTCCTCTCTCTGTATTTAAAGGTTTGCCACATTTCCCACCAAAAAATGGTTCATTTAAACAAATCCCCGAGCTTCTTAAAACAACACGAGTCCCCTCTCGTTTATGAATGGGTGTTTATAATTGTATCACTCTGCAGGAGGGTACTTTTTCTGCTGGAAAATTTCAGTCATTTTCACAAGGTGCCATTTGTCTGTGTTTTATCGCTGGCTGTCAGACGGTGAAGGGGACACCTGGTCTCCACCAGAGGCACAACTGAGCGTGCTCACTTGGGCAGATTTTGGTACAGGTTTCAACACGCTATCCCATTCCATTCTATTAATAAACTGTTTTAATTTCACTTCTCTGCAGTACACTTTGAATAATATGAGATGAGCCTCGAGTGAGTTTTCTTGGATTCACCACTCAGTCAGCATGGTTCTCCAAATTCCTGTGTGGATGGAACGACCGCAAAGATTTTGGTTCAAGCCATGTGGACTGAAGGAAATGACCTACTAGCTTTTCAAAACATCCCCATGGCGGCCTCTGGGGCCAGAGCTGTGGCCCTGATTGGTGAAAGCTTAAAGAGGTGTTTCAGGGCTCAGTGACGATGTTATCACATGGTAAGTGGCCTTAATGGGCTTCCAATTGTTTGTTTGAAGGGTTTTCGTAATGACAGGGATAAACTGATAACACTCTCACTACAAACTGCACAAAGCGCCACCAGACCATCTCATGGATGAACAGACTTATTCAGACATGGCCAGCAAGGATGTGAATACAGCAGCACAATAGGAAGATTTAGAGCACTCATAAGCCCACTTCATCTATGTACACACTGAGACTGGGAGAAAAAAAAAAGTTGTCATCCCTCCTTGTCCCTCCCCATATCTGTCTCTTCCCAGCTCTGTGCAAAACAGGTATTTCTAAAAAACACGTCAGTGCCAAAACAGAGCGCCGTCTTGGGAGGTGCCCCAACAGGTCGACACACAGAGTACACGCCTTACAGAGGTAGGTATCAGCTTTCAAATAATAGTTACACACACATAACTCTGAATGTGAGCAAGAAGCTTTAGACATGCTCACAAACACGGAAATATCTGGAGTGTCCTTTATCTGGAAGGTATTTACTCAGTCTGGCCCACAGACAGGCCTGACAACAATGTGCAGGACTGTGAAGCAAAATCCCTGAGAAGAAGTAGAAGGAAAAGAAAAACAGAGCCTGGGGAATGTCCAAACCAAGACCTTTTGTCTTCCCTGCTAAGAGAGACCTGTGTCAGCAAAATGACTCGTTTCATTCCTTGTCAGGGCACACAGTGATGGGATGTTTATAAAGATGATGTAGTTTTCCACTGACTGGCTACAGTTTAAACTGGACACCAATGTCAGGTGCTAAAGAGAAACTGAAAAGTAATAAATGGTTTTAGTTTACCGTATTTTTTGGACTATAAGGCGCACCGGATAATAAGGTGCATTAAGCAAAACAAGTTCATTTTGACAGATTTCTGAGTGCCGTGTACCACAAAAAAAAAATCGGTTTGAAGTCAGTAAGCACAACCAGAAATTATACAAAAGGCTCAATGTCGATTTTTGAGGAAAATTTAAGGATTTTAAGTGCACCTTATAGTGCAAAAATACAGTATTTTAAAATCCCAGATCTCTCTAAAAGAGTGCCCACTGCCTTTCAAGTGTCTGGAAGGTAAAGAAAGAGAGCAACTGACAAACAGACAGATAAACAGATGTTTTTAAAAATTTAAAACAACATTATGAATAGTATCAAGTAAGTACTGCAGTAACTTGCATCATTTGTTAGCTTTAAGTGTGATGTGAACAGTTAAAGCCACTTTGTCGTGGTTAAGTTTGATAAGCTGTGGAAGCCATCTTGAATTGGGTTGAATCCCAAAATTAATCAAAGATGCACAGCCCATGATTATCTTCTGGGAGTTTTATTGAAATCCACACATGGTTTGTGAGATATTTTGCTAACAAACAGGATTGACTCCAATAATTAACCCCAAGTGTTTCAAGCAAAGATTTCTTTGCAATGTGCTGTGCTCAAATCATGTGTTGAGAATGATGCTTAGCTACTTCCATCTCAAGTTTTAGCTCAGTGTCCGTTAAAATGACATCACTAACGTTGCTGCGCTGTCAATCGAGAACCTGAGTGACTCAGGTAGTAAATCATTTGTAGATGTCAACCCAATTATGACTTTCTGAAAGTTTCATCAAAAATACTGATGATTCATGAGATATTTTGCTAACAACACTGACGAATAAGCACAAACACATACACACTAATATGGGGAAAAAATGTACAATCTAATCTAACACTGATACAGGAAAAACCCGACAAAGCTAAGCTGAAGCTGATTATCTCTGTGATCCGGACTTAATCTTTGACCCTAGCCGTGCTTCAGTACTGACAGAGGGCTTTACCCAAATAACTGCACTCTTTAACCCTTGCAGATGATCCCACTGCCAGCGTGGATGTGTCGGTACAAGCTGTCGTGTCTGAATCCCCGGTGCATGTGGTTGCCTGTGTCTGCTTTGATACTTGTTTTTGTTTTAACTCATGCCAGCGTTAAAAAAAAAAAAGGCAAAAAGAACCCATCTGTCAGTGTGGTGGGATTTCTTTCTTCATCGGGGGGGTATGTTTCTAGTTTTAGGATGAAAGAAGTGCTCTGTGTACGTGTGCGTAAGGTAGTTTGTGGGTAGTTTGTCTCTGAAGTATCTTGACCGTGTGCATCTGTGTGTTTTTCTTGCAGGCCATGTTCTCGGAATCCACCACACTGGGACATTACCCCCAGGTGCTCTTTCTCATACGCTCTGAAAAATACCTCGAGGATTAGGTGGGCAGCAGCCGTGAGAAAGAAGAGGCGAGGTGGAGGGGGGGTGGAAGGTAAAGTGGTGATTGACAGCTGAAAGGCTGAGGAGGTGCTCAGGCATGCTGCGGTGGGGGAGAGGAGAGAACTGTGCACACAAGTAGGAAGGGGAGGAGGGTGGGGGACTCGCTCTGCACTCAGCTGTTGCCACCCACACCCATCATTACCCTCCACCACCTTCACCCCTTTAACACTCAGATCAGATTTCAAATAACTCCTGCTTACCTTTAAATCAACAAAAGCTCTCATTCTTTCTTCTCTTTCAGTCTTTTTTACTCCTTACACTGACAACCAAATGAGGACATGATGCTGCAGTGGTTCCACCCTCCCCGCTCCATCTAAAACATCACTGCTGATTTGTGGGTTTTTAGACCCGCAGGTGTTTTCAACAATGAGGTGTGTACATCCACAGCATGTTTTTTGCACGTCACATAAAGCATCAATGTCCTCTTTGTGCTCCTCACATCATTCCATCATTTGGCCCTTAGGAATGCAATGTTGCCCCCTGTGGTCAAGTTTAAAACTACAACCCAACGTCACATCAGAAGAGATGTACTGTACACAACGTTGTGATTTGCTTCCAGCTCACCTTCACTTCTACGAACAAGTCCAAAAAAAAAAAAAATCTTTCAGTATGGCTCATATTTAAAGTGTTTTAATGATTATTACTCATCCCATCTCAAAGAAAGAATGTTTTGTCTCCTGCTGCAGACTTGTGGGTTGTCTGCCTCTCAAAAGCTTTGCCTCTCATATACACACACACATGCACGCACGCCAGTGAAGCTGGAGACAGAATGTGTGGTCACGACCACATCATCTACAAGCAACAAGCATATAAGGAGACCGCAGGAGCAGAGTAATTGTTGCGTTGATGAAAGTAGACGTTTTGTCTCATGGTTTCTTTGGTGGGGAGGGATTCTTTCTCCACCACTCATCCTATATATCACAAACAGACCCCAAAGTTTCCAGTTTTTACACAAAATTACACATAATGAAGTGCAATTGAAATGCTTGCAATATTCCACTTTCCAGTTAAATTATTTAATGGGACCTGACTAAAATGAGGGAAATGGTTGCGTATTGGACGGTGCGTTCACTTACAGCGCAGACCGAGATGATAAATGAAGGGGCGGACAAGTGAAAGGCACACACAGCGATGAAAAATGACTTACAGAGTGCCGCCATCTCCTTTGGCAGGTCGGCCCCAAATCTCCCGAACAGGCTGCTGTTGGCCAGCAGGTCGAAGGGGGAGTGGCTTCTCATGGAGTTGAAGGGGAACGGGTAGACAGCAGGTGGGAAGCCCGTTATGTGACCCACCTGCTGTTCCCTGTTGGTAGCCATAGCGACGGAGCACCTTAGAGGTCCACAGCAGGCCGCCAGGCTCTTTTAACCTCTTGGACGTACTTGGCAAAAATGAGGTCTGCGTCCTCCGTATGAGACGAGTTGACAGAAGCGCCGAAGAAAAGCTGCGTTCCACTTCGGTGAAGCTATCCAGTCAGTTTTCTGAGGAAGAGAGCAAAGGGAGAAAAAAAAAATCATAATTTATTCTTTCAAAGAAATTAAGTTCATAAAACATGACGAAAAGTGTTTCTAATTAGCCTGAATGCGATGATAAAATCTGTGGTTTGTGTTAAGATCCCCACCGGATTTCACCTCCCAACAACTTTTCAGTCCATCTACATTCTGGGAGGGTGAACAGTTCATCTGTAGTTTTAATGAAAAGAGCATGTTTAAGGTTCATACCAACGAGCATGAAGGGGAAGTGGAAGTCGAGAAGGATGGGACGGCGAGGACCATGACTGATAAAGACACGCAGGGGGAAAAAACAAGAATAAAGTCAGACAAAAATTGGACTTGGTGAGATTGGAGGGAAATAGAAAATAAAAAGAGTTTGGAAAAAGTTATAACAGGGACGAACGAGAAAGAGAGAGAGAGAGCTCTTGTTCCTGCAGATTTGAAGAGCTTCCAGACTTCTACAGTGATTCTAGGCTTTGCCATATGATTTAAATCACCAGAACTTTACTATAAAGACCTTCTCTGTTTCTGCTGCCAGCCTAGCACAGCAGCCTGCCTCTTTGCTTCTTTCCCCCCAGGACCGGAGGCCCAGACACGGGGTCCGGAGCAGGAAGGAGGGAGGGGAGGGAGGAAAAGGGTTGATGGCGAATAAGATCCACTGATTGCTAACTGATGCTGTCACTTCCAACTATCTTCTCTTCAGGTCAGGCTCCCGTCCCACCAAGCGGTTTGGCTCTAACCTCCTGCAGCCTGCTCATCACGTTGACTGGCCGCAGTAGGCACAGACAGCAGAGGCTCAGTGGACAAGCCCTGCCGTTGACTCTTAGCACAAGAAGAGGAAAAAAATAAATCTGGGTAAAAGTTTTTTTTTTTTTTTTTTATTTTATTTATGCCTTTTGCTTCCTTAGAATGATTTCATGAGTGGGTGGTGTGATCAACTTGTTTTTAAAATGTGGCTTTGAAAAAGAACAGAGCCAAGGAATTTGGAACTGCTGTGGCTTGTGAATCTGGGAGAAAAGACGGGGGGGGGGGAAATATCTTGGTAATGAATTCGGTATAAACAAAGAAATGTGTGGTGGGGGTGGGAGATCTAAGGCTGATCCAATGAACTGCTGAAGTGAGCAGAAAAGAAAAAGGAAAAGTACAGAGGAACAGTGACAGGGTCCAGGCACATGGGGGCACTAAGGGGTGGCGCCATGCCCAGGAAAAATAAATAAATCGGGAACGCTTTCCAAGAGACACACACATGCAGCACACTGTCTAACTGCAATCAAGTACCCAAAAATCTCCACGCATCACGTGGGAGAGCACCCCTTTTGAACACACACTTCTCACCCCATGCCTCCCCCCCCCAAAAGGCTCTGGCTCCCACCCTGCTTCTCTTTCTGGCTCTGTCTCTTTCAGCAGAGCCAGTTAATTACACCCTACTGCTGCAGGCAGCTTCAAACCACCACTAATTTAGAGTTCCATTACAGTAAACTGTTCCACATGTGCATCCAGGACCCAGGCAGGGGTGGCCACGTTTCAGGAAGAGGCAGCCGCCGATAGGCACCCACCCCCATCCTGCCAACAGACTACCATCTTTCTTCCTGTCTTTACTTGCTGCTTTACATCTTCACCTTTTCCAGTTTATCCTTCGCCAAACTTGCCCTCAAGTCCTCTTCGACACTTTTTCCGCTCTGCTCTCGAGACTTCAACTTGCTTGTACAACGTGTACCGTGACCCTGTGCAGCGGTTCCACTTCTTGTGGCAAACGCACAAAAATATCACTAAAGATTTCACAGAGGGCCTGACGGGAGCAGAGGTATATACTAGAAAAACACAACTGCCAGCAACTTAGCGCTCAGGCTCAGATGTGCTTGGCAAGCGTTTGGCTCGTTTGGACCTCTCCTCCGTGAACTCAAACCGGCTCTCCAAAAAAAAAAAAGCTACATTATTAACAAGAGCTGGAAAGCAAAAAGAAGCCAGAAAAAGGTGTAACAAGTGATAGCAGAGCAGTATGCAGGTGACTTTTCACCTATACCACTGGATAAAACAATATGGCATCAGTGCCTCGGAGTGTGAGATGCCGGTTGGAGGAAGTGCCACCCATTAAATCGCAGTGCCACCAGATAGATAGATAAAAAAAAAAAAAAGAATAAAACTGACTCAAAAATTAATGAGCTACAGTGAGAGATTTAAATAGAATCCAATAACTTCATGCTCCCCAAACACAATAATGAATTAATTTTAAAAAGTTGGCGCCAGTGTTTTTTAATGAGTCACACCAGCCCGGTTGTTTTTTACAGAGCCATTTTATGTTTTATGTCGGGTCCTGTGGTAGTTGCACCTCGCCAGCTCGTCTGGGGCTATAAGGGGATGAGGGGGAATTTGGAGTGACCTCATTGCCTGTAAGGTTGGGCCAAATGGGCATGGAGGGCCTCCCCACTTCCCCTGAGCCTAAGGGAGGGGGGCACAAAGGAGGTACCAGGCATTTCAGGAGCACCAGCGTTGGGTGGGTTCACTGCTGCTGCTTTTCCTCCCGCAGGGACTTTCTGAAGCTGCCTAAAAAATAAAAAAAGCCCACTGCAAAGGATTAAATTGACTTTGCTTGTTTCGGTAAATAGACGTCCCAGCATTTCATCAAACTGAACAATGACTCACTGGTTGCACTTGAAATAATCCATTAATTTCATCAGGACGTGACAGCGTGCATCAGTTAAAGTGAACTCAACCAAGCAGGCAAATTTGGAGGCAGAGGTGCAAGACAAGGCACGATCGAGGAGCATGAGATCCTCTTGTTTGCTCAGGAGTTTAGAGCTCCACAAAAAGATGGCGCAGGGAGAAAAATCATGCATGAAAGACACACGGAGAGGGAGCGCAGTTCCCAAAGACTGAATATCTGTCAAACAAAGGGTATCAAATCCTCAGCGAGCAAAACAACAATTGCGCCTTAACCGTTGTGACAGAGTGAGGCCCCCCAGGCAATAAGAACAGCAGTCAAACATGGCAAAAAATATAAATCACAGCATCTCAGGAAGCTCTGCATCAAAACAACCAAGACAGGCAGTTTTTTTTTTTAAGTCAGCACAAGAAACCACTAGTGAATACTCGGTGTATACGAGCAGGATTCTAGATGCCACGGCTTTCCCACTTCGCTGGTAGATGATTCATATTCCCGTCAAGGGGAAACAAAAATAAAAACACTGACTTTTAACTTTCTGATATTTACAGTTGTTTTCAAGCTATTTTTTACTAGCGCTGCTTTTTTCTTCCTCCTTCTTTCCCAACGCAAGTAAGTTTTCACGTTTTTGACGAGTTTCCCCACACAGCTACATTTTTTTAATGAAAACCTAAAAGCATGCCAAGCGGCCCGTGCAGCGACGCAACTTAAAACCCTCCTGAGAGGGGGGCCGAGTTGTAAATCCACAGCCTCGAGAAAGATTAACATGTGCCATGTATCCTGGCAGAGAAAAGCATTGTTTTTCACCTTTGTTAAAAAAAACTGTACATGCTTTCCAGCCCCCTGTCTTAAAGTTGTCAACATTTTCAAGTGATTTATGCTGGAGAGGAAACGACTTGAAACAGAGAGGGGTATGTTTAAGTTTGGTTTGTCCATGAAGTCATACCAGCGCAGCAGTGAAACAATGATTTCACAGTCCATGTGTACTCCTGACTGAGTTGACAGACTGGCTTGTCCAACCACCTGCACCAAAATGAGCATCATCACAGCCCGATGTGTCCACACAGATTTACGCTCCCGGAGCTGTACGTACAAATTAAAAACGTTCATTTGAAACGCGATCGTGACAGCACTATCTGATCTTCTCGGTGGCGTCAGCAGGATTCTGGCCGTGAAAACAATATCCTTCACACTCCTATCTGATGCGAGGCTGACAGCTTCCAGTCTTTCAACAAGTGGCTGGCTAATGGCTCCAAATGAGACACAGAGTGACAGGCGCTCCGCTGTGTCCAAACAAACCTGCATTCCTTCACGTGAAACTTGTTTGACATCTGCCTGCTCTTGGCATCCCACAAACACATATTTGCTTATAGCAACAATGCAAAAGAGGCACCTCTATGAGACTATCTGTCTCTAGAGAGAAGGTTTTGTTTTAAGGAGTGCCACTGAAAAGTGAGGTTATGCAAGCTTTTTGTCTTGTCATTTATAAATCATTAAATATGAATCCATTAATCTGTTTTTGTTTTGTCACATAGTTGATGTGTGCTAGTCAGAAATGACAGAGAGAGACATAAAACACTTTGATGAAATCACACTGACATTTTGCTGTTTTCATCATGGTTAGAGTCGACTCAGACGCCTTAATGGTTAGTCAAGCAAGATTTAAAAAAAAAAGTAATTTATTATCTTGTCTCCCTTAAACTTTCCTTTAAACTTCTACGCCAGTAACTATTAAGTTAAATGTGCCTTCAGATAAGTTATATTACCACCTTATGACTATAATCTGTTGTCTTCAATAAATCCGATAAGTTTTAAGCCGTAAGAATTGAATCACAGCCAATCGATGTTTACATGTTGATGTTAATTTATGATCTGTTAAATAAACGATTCCATTCAATTTGGTGGGTCAAAGATAAAAACGTCTCATGTCACAATATATTCATTAAGATCAGAGTAGAAATATGTTTAATCCAAAACAGAAGAAGAACCCGTTTGTAAATCAATAATTATTGTTCTGAGACTCGAACGAGTCCTGTATAATTATTGAAAAGTTTAAAGGTGAAAGGTATTGAAGCCTATTCTCTTACATTTATTAATTTTTTTTAAACAGACGCAAATGGTTTAACGGTTTGTCAGATTAGAAGCTAAAGTGCAAAAGGTAAAGCTGCTGATGCTAAATGTGTCATGCGGTAATTACTGAAAGATTCAACCATGAAGGTGTGTCACTCCCCCAACTTCGAGCGTGGAAACAATCCTTTCTCTGTATAAAGCAACGCATAATGAGTGGATTTCACCACCGCTGCCGCTGCCTTTAGCCGCAGGAGTCAAAGCAGCTCAAGCAGGCCCCAACGCACACATGCAAGCACACGGCGTGCACAGCATCACACTTCCACGCAAGTTTCAATTTGTTTAACTCCTGTTACTGACGGCTTGCGCTTAAAAATGTAAATCTTCACAATCGGTGCGGCACACCTGCAAAAGGCACAGGAAACGGTGTGCAAATAGTTTCCTCGTTAATTATAGTGTGGTGGAGCAGAGCGCCTCGATTCTTCTCAAATCACCTGGCCAGCCCCTCCCCTCCACTTCACCTTAATTGCTATAGAAATTCCAGAAAGAGACAGGTATCAACAACTCCCTAATTTACCGCTCCGAGTCGTGTCACAAAGGGAGACTGTCAGCAGATTTTGCAACACAAAGGCTTTTATGTGCCAAATGTTGTTTCAGCTGTTGCAAAGAAGTATATACATATAATCACAGCTTTGATTTTTCCACAATTTGATGTGATAATTGGGAAACTAGGAATTGTCATTACTGTACTTTACATCTAAATCATCTCATTTGTCTAGTATTTGGACATAAATCCTACTTTTCAATGAGTGGATAGGAATAGGCAGGTGTATGAGTAGATGTGTAAGAAGTCGCGACAAAACTGTGACTCATGGTCACGTATATATCCATCTGGTGTGCTCAAGACTGAGCTCAGATAATTTACTTCAAAACGTCGCTGCAAAGGTAAAGCTGCCGCCTTTAAAACAAATGATGGTGGTTCAGCTGAAGGAGGAGGAGAGTGCACTGACATTTCCCTGCCTCAGAGATCAACTCAGCTTCTTCCACTCCAGATGTCAACGGCTCTGTGTCAAACCAGATGTCAGCGGCCTTGGAGCGAGGATCACTCACTTGGACCCCTTCGCTTAATGTCCCTCGCACTTATGTCAGACCCGACCAGGGGGAAATAAGCGTTGGGACGGCAGGTGCAAAAGCCGAAGCCGTTTGTCACGTCAGGAGGAATAAATCAAAGCGCAGCAGAGGAAGATACTTTCTGATACCCGGCGACTCATCTTTTATCATCCAAATCGCACGCACAGGACTAAATGATCCACACGGCTGCAGCAAGCAGAACCTGTTAATCTAGCACCATCACTAACATCAATAAATGATTTTCTACTGACATCCTGCTATAGCTGTGGGAGGAAAAATGAATAAACTTTCAAGTAAACTAAGTCCAGACACACCTCATGCTACAGGAATCAGTTCTGTTGAACACACACACACAAACAGAAAAACAGTGTCTCTTTCCTCCAAGCGCTCATATGCAAGTTATTAAACAAAAACAGGTCAAGGACTGGTGACTTCTCTGGTGAATACACATCAAACACACGCAAGCGTGTACACACACATGTGCTAATAATAAAGAGCTCCGCAGGCACGGGGTAACACTTGAAACACTCACTAATAAGCGCACATGTGGGCATGCAGGCGCAACACATGGTCACGTAAACTCCGTGTCACGCTCGTGTTTACGAAGCACACGAAGGGAAAACAAACCGAAGCGCAGAATGCAAGCAAACGTGTGGACGTTTTGAGTGTTTGCACACGAGATGCCGGTCAGATTCTGGAACATGATTAATGCTCTCCAAATGTGTTATACACACTCGGGTTTCTGTCCTCAATTAAAACCTGGTAACGTGTTCGTGGAGACGGATGGATAAATAAATAGGCGTGTAGAACCTCCATCTTCTCAGTGAATGAGGAGAATGAAAACAAACTCCGGCCTCGGCTCTTGATTCCTGCTGAAGGAGAGTTAAAGTTACTCACGGGCTTTCATGTGATGAAGAGGACAGAGCAGGAGTCGAAGACGGCCTGACGAGCGTCTCGAGCCAATGAAAGGGAAGGAGAGACGAGTGTGCGTTCGACAGGCGTCCCTTCAGCGGCAAAGGCAGAGCAGAAGTGAGCCTCCAACTCTGTCCCTCCTGCACTCTCCTCCTCCTCCTCCTCCTCCCTGAGTCGCTACCTCTTAAAAATCACTTTTTCACTCCCTAAATACAGACACACACTCGCTCGCTCTCTCTCACCAAGAAATAATTACACTGTGATTCATAAAGGGCCTTCTTTCTTCTGCGTCACGTGACTCCAACACTTCAAAAATACAGCATGTTTTTATCACAAGCCACAAAATCCCTGCAGGGAAGAAACAGGCCCTGAGAATTCAAGTTTCTGCTTTTAATTTTCTCTGACTTCTTCGTCGCTTGAGCTAAATACTTGTTTATGTTTTCTAATTTTTTTTTGTTTGCTTGCTGTTGTTTTCCTCCCCTTAACTTTTTGGCTAAGGAGTCAAGTTGCCTACAAAGGGCGCTTGTTAAAATGCGTTATAACGATCAAAGGCATAACTTATACCTTTGATCGTTCACGTTTCTTCATTAAGTGAAGGATTATCAGGAGAGGGCATTTTAGCGTCCTGTATAAAGCAGATCATCTGCCTCATATCGTTTAGATTTAGCTCAACATGCTGTGTGTGCTTGTAGCGATAGCAAAAGATCTTGTGAACTGCTGAACAGATTTTAATTAACTGTTCAGTAAGTACACAGTTGATGAACATCTATATAATTGATTACTTTTTGAAGTCCGTCTTATTTAAGACGCCTGCCACAGCAAAATGATCTTAGAACAAACAACAAATGGCTCCTAGTCCATTTTATAGACACTGGGCCCAAATTTGGTGTGCTAGTAGCTGAAAGTGATCTTGTCACTCCACACGTGAACGGATCGCGCAAGACCAGAGTTTAAAAGTTGTTTGTCTGTTGGCGACATATCACTGAACGGATTTCACTTGCAGAAAATGGGATGTACATCAACAACTAATTCATTTTCCGAGTCAACCCAAGATGGCTGCCTCAGCTAACCAACCTTAGCCTTCACTAAAATGGCTTTGCCTCAGTGAATGGTATCATTTTTGATAGGGATGCACAATATTGGATTTTTGGCTGATATCCGATTTGCCGATATGTTAAAACTTATTTGGCCTGCCTGCCGAGGCCTGGGTGCCCTGGCTCTGTTGGGCCGCTGTTGGGGGGTGGTATGACCTCGGGACTCGGG
Organism: Hypsolebias antenori; assembly: GCA_031762315.1. Taxonomy (NCBI): domain Eukaryota; kingdom Metazoa; phylum Chordata; class Actinopteri; order Cyprinodontiformes; family Rivulidae; genus Hypsolebias; species Hypsolebias antenori. The sequence continues at coordinate 20,312,610 of JARVGS010000127.1, forward strand.
GCTCTGTGTCCATGGCTGGATCTACTCTGGGGGGTGGGGGGCGGGTTGCCGGCGGGGCCTGTGGGTTCGTCGCTGCGGCCTCCTGGGATTTCCGCATTGTGGTTACTGGGGGTCGCCCGGGACTTCCCTCTGCTTCTCTCTGTGGGGCGGTGCAGTTGGGGGACTCCCGGGGCTCCAAACTTGGGGGCCGCTGTGTGTCTGTGGCTCCGGTGTTCCCTGTGTTACCATCATGTCCTGTGGGGCAGGTCTGTGGGTCCCCACATCCACTATTGAATATTCTTATAGAGAAATCTTATAGAGACAAGCTGCTCACACAGGTGTTTAGATTCAGGTGTTTATCAGATACACACTCAGTTGGGTTGTGGTGGCCACTAATACATCTTGTATTACCATGTACCATATAAAATACTTTCTAATGATGTTATAAGTATCATTATACTGTACGTATATGTTGTTTGTTGTTGTGGTTTCTCAGTTTTGTCTTTTTTTCTTTCTGCAGGTCTAGAGGCAGACTTCAATTATGTTGATTTGTGTTCTCTTTATACCTCTCTGTCTCTCTCTCTCCTCTACTCCTGTCACCTTTCTCTTTTACCCCTTCTCTAACTTTTGTAGCTTTGTTTTCTTCTTTGTCTTTCATCCCCGTGTCCATTAGATCTTAAACAAACCCAAAGCAAATTCTAATAAAGTTTTATTTATATATCAAGTGGAACATTGAGGCCAGCCATAATGCTCTGCTTGTGAAAGTCAATCTGTTGGGCATCACCTCGACCCTCAGACAATAATTCTGAGTGCCACAACGCCGAACAGGACAAGGGGAAAAAAGGAAAATCTTATTTGGCCAATAAACTATACACAGATATTTTTATGCACTTTCCTTTGTCAGAACATAGCCCTCGTATTTAGGCTTATTTGCTACAAAAATTGTGTAACCACTGTAAGAGCTGGTGAGATATACGTATTCAGTAAAAGCCATATGATATGCATAGCACTTTAATTTCAGAATCAGAATATCTTTATTGATATTGCACCAAGGTACAACGGGAATATGTACGCACAGTCATCCGAAAGATGGACTAAGTGTACAAAGCTGCAGCTAGTTATCTGCGCAGCCATTTATATTAAGTGAAAAGTGTTAAATGTTATTAGCATTAGTCACCTGCGATGCCGTTTCACTTCTGGATGCTTGTTCCAGGTTCCTAGCTGCAGTGTTGATCCTCTGCACTCCTGTGCATGAAGGACAGCCTTTTTAAGTTCAAAGTTTTTGTCTATCCATTGTGCCGTAAGACT
>JARVGS010000127.1:20313996-20324462 GCA_031762315.1 Hypsolebias antenori
AAGGACAGCCTTTTTAAGTTCAAAGTTTTTGTCTATCCATTGTGCCGTAAGACTAATCATGCTAACGGGGCTAACACGATGTTCAAATGTCTGTGGTAAAACTCATCGGCTATTAGCTTCTCAATGGTGTTGGAAATGACGGCTTGTAACTCGGGAAAGGCAACGTTGAAAAAATATCTCAGACTAGGGACGATGTAGCGAGGTTCAACATAGTCCAAAAATCTTTGGAATCTAATATCTTCAACGAAAAAAAAAACAACAACTTCCACACCACCGACATTTTGACTTCTTCCTCTCCGCCGTGATCAGATCGGGTAGGCGGGCATGACGTCATCACGCTGTGCTGGCGCTGCACGCATCCTTGTCACTGGGTTGTCATACAAAAACAGCACCTTTTATATCAGCGATTTATTTTTATGGAATGGCCTATGTCCAATTTTAACTTTAATGCTAATATCGGCCGATACTAATACCATGCCGATAATATCGTGCATCCCTAATTTTCCAATATCCTTAATTTTTTAGATAGTCGTACTCCAAACACTAGCAAATCATACAAGATCATAACAGGTATTGATTTATTGTTATTTACAGGGTTGGCGTTGGATAATTTAATTATCCTATCATCAACTCATGAAATAATGAAGCCACGCAAGGAAACTAGAAGATCTTTATGAACCCAGGTTTAATCTTGCAAGATGAGCAGCAGTTGAAAAAACAAGCATCAAGATGTTACATGGCGCTTCATCTCACAAGGTCTGCTCACAGGCAGCATAAGGAAGTGTCTTTTTATATCAGACAGAGGCCAGGTCAAGACAACCTCTCATCCATGACCTTTACATCCCCCATCAGTTGGACAAGATGCGCTATAATTACATCTTTTTGTTTTTGTTTTTCCATAAAATGATGTTGGTCTAAAAACACTGGCATGAAAACCAGTGGGCCATCTGCATTACTTCAAGGAAATTCAAATTCTTGCTTTTCTTTCCACTTTTAGTCATGAGTTCTTAGAGGTATTTATTTAATAAACTCATGCCCTGCCTGTCTGCTTGGCATGCTAACAAATAGGAGTTACGTGTTGTGTTTGGTTCATACTTAATTTAGCCACGCTCTTAGATCACTTTCACTAATATTCTGCAACACTGAGGGGCTCTGGATATTAAAAACAGCAACCTTTTGCAAGCCATTAGACAAGTACTGAACATTCGATACGCCATAAAACATTGTGCACTTAATGAAATGAAAACCAGAATTTGGCATGCGCAGCTGACATTTTTTAAGCACACACATCTGTCAACATCCTGCCAAACACGGCGCAGATGATAGTCTTAAAAAAAAGTCACGGTTATCTCCTAAAAAGATGCATATCTACAACCGGATCACATAAGCTGTCAGATCAAAACTAGCTGGGCTGGCACATCAGCTGCAGGGAAGCCCTGGGTGAGATGGCAGAGCTGTACGGCGGCAGAAAGCGACACATCGGGGTGTGCCCCTGAACGTGCCCCCCCCCCCCCCGCCCCTCACTCCCTCTTTCTCTCTCCATATGAGGTCATGTGTTTCAGATCTGTGTTTATGAGCTTGTGGTTCTGGGTGTGTGCCCTGTTTATCTCAAATTAATCTTTCTCAACCCGTTATGAGGGGCACCTCAAACCTCAAAGCTAGGAGGAGTAGGCACACCTCAACCGGCACGTCTTAGCAGACGCTTCTATCTTTTCAAATCAGCCATGGAGGATGCACAATCACTGAAAACGTATCTAATCTTCTTCACAGATACCTGTACATGCAAGTTTGACTCCTATTTTTATTTTTGCAAACCTCATCATCTTGCTTGATAGATTTTTATCCTCACATATATTGACCTTAATATGTCTCCAGGACAAAAGGCTGTATGTGTTCCTTTTCTTGATCCCTGTCCATTCAACCTTTACAGCAACATATGGTCTACAATTACCCACTGAATCGTTTTTTTTTTAAAAACTTCTGATGTGGATTTGCCAGTACTGAGTGAATGAATGGGGAATGAGAGGCACTGCTGCAGTTTGGACCAAAACTTTATATTCAGGAAGCACAGATCAGAGCCATACTGCAGAAAGCCCTTGGGCAGATTCTTATCTGGTTTGCATTTGATTTGTGTGTTGTTCAAAAGTCCACAAAGGCTAATAGAAATCCCTAGACTGTTTACATAGCAGCACTAAATCAGCAGTTGTGTAATATGGGAAACAAAATACAGCTGTAGTTCAAAAGCTATCTCTGTGTAAGTGTGTTGATAAGGCTGAGGTGTGGATTTCAAGCCGGCGTGAGGCCATCCGGCTAACTCATGTCAGAATGTGCAGTCGGGCGCATGAGGAGCAGCCTTCATTGTGTATCGATGCAAACTCCTCATTAGATTATGACGGTGAGCTTACGCTCATCCTGCAGCATGCACGGCCGCAGCTTTAAGACGTATGCGTGCATGGATGAGCATGTGTAGGCAGTAGCAGTGAGAAGGTCAGAGGTTACTAGTGTTTGTGTTTCAGTGTCAGTGAAGTGTGCTCCAGGCCGAGATTTATGATCATTGTGTCTGGGAGGCTGCAGAGAGGGGGGATAATGAAGACAGATCAGGGTGCTATCTCTCTCTTTCGCTCTCTCTGGGCACTGCTGGAAACATGGCCTATGGCCCCCGCCGTTCTTGTATCATTAACTTCAGCCGGGTGACATCATGACGCACTGCCCCTGACATCAATCCTTCCTTACGCGCGGGGGTTTGCTTCTTGCAAAAGACAAGAGAGGCCATCCCTCGCAGGAAGTCATCTGGCAAAACATGGGCATTGTTCAGCGCAGAGCTCTGCAGCTTCTCTGGGTGTGTTTAGAGGAGATATGAAATATTCATGGCAACGCCGCGCTCCGTCGTGTGTTTCCACTTTAGATTCATCGGATTAGCATTCGCAGAGCCACGGAGCAGAGGCCTGGGGCTGAGCTGGCAGAGAGGGAGAAGGGAAAATGCAGCAAGGAGGGAGGAAAGGTAGTGGGGACAACGATGGGAGGAAGTGAGGTTAGAGGGGTTGCAAGGAGATGGGAGAGGTGGGAGGGAAAGGGGGTTTATGGGGTGAAGGGACCAAGGGAATGTGAGAAAGAGGTGTGAAATAAAGAGAAGGTACGATGCCCGCAGTGAGATCACTATTTCCCCACATTTAGATTGATGTCATCTGGAGTCTGGTGGCGCTCTGAGACAGGAGCACACACACACAAACACACACGCCGCTCAAAAGTCACATTCACCCACACGCATCAACGTACACTTTCCTTGCACTTTTCGCAGTTAGAGGGACTTGCATGCACGTCCTGCGAAATGAAGGAGTGCATTCATTCTGCCTGGCAAAGTGTGCTCATTTAGCGTCCAGCTGCCTTCAAGTAAAAACATACACAGAGGAGGACGACGCAACGGAAAAACACTTCATGGCGAAGGGAGAAACGTATGCGTTAGGCACCAAAATGCATACGCCACGACTCTAGGAAAAACTCCATGTGTATACGTAACGCTGGAAATAGAGAAACGCAAAGCCAAGAGCGGTTTTTATTGCGTTTGAAAGGAAAGGGAAAGTGGGGGTAAATGAAAACTGTATTTGTGCATATTTCTGGGTGCAACCAGAGGTTGTCGGCACAGTGTGCCAGCGAATGAGCTCTCTGTGTTGTCCCCCCCCCCCAAACATGTGTGTCCAATGAAAGGTGAACGGCTCTCCTGTCTATACTTTCCTCAAAAAAGTCAGCCATGATGTCACCATGAACCCATCTTGAACCCACCTCTGTCAGAAAGCATTATTCCAACCCTCCCTCTCTCTCGCTGCCTCATTTTCTGTTCCATCACTCCCTCCTTCACAGCTCCTGCCTCTTTTTTATTTTTATTTTTTTCATCTTCTGCTGGAAAAGAGCACAAACTTTTCCTCCCCTCTTTCTAATTGAACTGAATCACCGATTCTGGCATTTGGCACAAAAAAAGAAGAAGAAGAAGAAAAAACAAGATGTTTTGATTATCAGCTGTGGTTTGCACACAAAAAAAAACTACTAAGTCTGCAGAAAATAAATAAATAAAAGTGTAAAAAATGAGCAACAGGGGAGAATGCATATGAAAGAAGGGGAAAAGAAGAGAAGAGGGGGCAGAGGGAAGGCAGCCAGAGAGCCACATATGGAAGTGATTCTGTAATTACTGCAAATCTGTGAGCTCAAAAGGAAAGGTCTTCTTTTCCATGCCTCCTTCCCTGCACATAAAACTGCCCTTGTGAGAAAGCTGGGCACTAAATATTGCCTCAGGGGGCAAAAGAAAACATAAGTTTTTTTGCTTAAGCATTTTGGCATGTGATGCTGAATTCATGTTTTAGAGCCAGTTTCATTAGCAGATCATGGAGCGGCTTTATTGCTTTTCACACTTTTTCTTTACGAGACAACCTGAAACAACTAAACTGGAGTCTCTCATTAGATTACACCAAACTGGCATAAATCTAGTCAAAATGCAACAGGACGTGATGGGGAGGGGGGAGATTTGGAGCTTGCAGACAGACTTGAAGACAGTCTGTGCGTCTCTGCAGCCTCAGGCCAGGTAAGCTGCGTGCAGGTGCTCGTGTTGGCAGCAGCTCGTGCTCAGCTCAGTCCACACAGCCCGCGTGAGCTCCTGTAATTATCCGCTGCCCTGCCGTAACGTGTTCTCCTGATGAGTAAACACACGCCCGGATTGAAGCAGGCTCAAACCGCCATTTATATTCTGACGCACTCGTTTAATTAATCCCGACAGGAGGTGATTTATGTCGAGCACAAAAAACAGAATCCCATACCTTCTTCGGCTAGACGAGGGGATTCAGCCTCGGCTTCAATCCGGAGCGCGTTTCTTTCGTAAAGAAGTTTCAGCAGGCGACAGAGGCTCGCGTCACGTTTTCAAGCGGAAGAAAGAAACGTCAATTAAAATCTAATTAAAACGGGACTAGTCTCCGGAGAAGTTCTGTTTAGGCTTCGTTTTGTTTTTTTTATTTTAATTCGGAGTTCATGTCGGAGTTGCCAGCCTGCTTTTTGTTGCCAGCCCGGTTTATTCGTGGGGCGTTTAGCGAAACTACCGCGCGCGTAGATTTCTGACGCCGTAGTGACCTCTGGTGGTGGGAAGGGGAAGTGCAGCCGGAATCAAATTGATTTGTTCTGTTTCTTGCTGTTGCCCATCTCACCGTTTAGTTGTTTGGTTGTCTCCAAGATGAGTAGCAAAACAGCAGCCAGTATGTGCACATCCATGCGCATGTCAGTGGGGAGATTTTTGTACAGTATTCATCTGCTTTGGATGCACTTTGAAGATATCATGACGTCACTTCCTTTCCATTTTAAAGCCTTTTTTTTTTTTCACTTAGCCTCACCAAATGGTTAAACACCTCCACTAGATGAGCAAACATGTAAGTGATGCACCAAAACACTCTATGCTGCTGCAGGGATGGGTTTTGGCACATAAGGTTTTCCCATGATGCCTTGCAAAGGTCAAAAAAGTGAGACAGCTTCAGCTGATGCCTAAACTAGAATTTGTTGATCCAACCTTTGGCAGTTTTTGTTACTGTACAGTTATTGTTTTGTTTCAGTTTCTGTCCACGCAAATGTTTGCTGAGCTTACAGTTGTATTAAAATGTTATATTTTTCAAACTTCTATAATGACTGACTTGAGGATTTGATAAATCTTTACATCAGTCTGCAGCAGTGGTCTTGTGTAGTTACTTGTGTTTTTTTTTTTCTTGTTTTATTTTTTACTTCCTTCATCCTTCATCTATTATCTTTTACCTGCTTCTTTTTTCTTTTTTGGTGGGGGGTGTCACAGTGGTCACTGGTGCCCATATCCAGCAGTCACTGTGCAAGAGGCGGGTACACCCTGGACCAGTCATAAGTCCATCACAGGGACACATAGAGACAAATGAGACAAACAACCATTCACTCTCACCTATAGGGACAATAGAGCAGGGGTCTGCAACCTGCGGCTCAGGAGCCACATGCGGCTCTTTGGCCCCTCTTCAACAGCTATTTCAAGCTTTGACCAAAACTGACATACAACTAAATATTCTTGGTTATAAACAACAAAAAAGATTAGTTCATGCAGTTTTTCTGCCATTTATTTTGTAAATATGTGAACACTGAGTGAGTACAAGGAGTAAATCATACTTGATGCTTTATTTCTTTATATGAAGAACTGTCTGCATAAGATTTTTTTTTATTAAAGAAGGGTAAAAACTGTTTTCCCCCCTTCTTTACAAGAATCTGGTATTTTACTTAAATAAATGTTAAAAATCATTAGATATATTTTTGCTTTATAATATCACCCCTACTGGGCAACAAAAGAATCCCACCAGCAAACACCCCTACTGGGCAACAAAAGACTCCCACCAGCAAACCTAAAGTGGCTCACATAGGCCACCGGTTGATAAGTACAGTTGTAGCAGGTTGTTGTGGCTCTGGACATGTTTCATGTAGTGAACGAAGGCGTAAAATGAATCTCGTAACGGTTGCAGACCCATGATTTTGAGTTACAGCCTAACATACATGTTTTTGATCTGTGGGAGGAAACCGGAGTGCCTGGAGAAAGCCCACGCAAGCACAGAGAGATCATGCAAACTCCACCCAGAGAGGCCCCCTAGACCGGATTTGATCTAGCAACCTTCTCACTGAGGGGTGGCAGTTCTATCAACTGCGCCACCGTGCTGCCTCCTTTCTTCATCCCTCAAATTTATTCATCCATCTGTCCATTCATCGCTTCTCCTTTCCTGGTTGTGTAGAGTTTGTGCCCCTGTACAGAAAGTAAAAGTTTAAGGTTTAGCAAATGGTTAAAAAAAGATAATTAAAAAAAAGATTGGATGACAAATGTGGAATTGATATAGCAATGTATTGTAGTTTTAATAATTTTGTGTTTTACACCATTTCATTTTACAGAATATCTGGGGTGTTCTGATATGTGTGAGTGTAACTGCACTTAAATGCATATGAAGGGTTTGGAAAACGTGCCTAAGCGTTGTAAATAAATAAATCAACACTTGAGGTAGTGGTTTATTTGGATTAAAATATTTTTGTTACATTAGCATTTCACTCACAATCACTTTATCACAATAACATTGTATTTCTAAGCTCAAACGGTTAGCTGATTAATAAAAAGGTTTATTCTGGAACCCATTGCTACATATATAAAATGAATAAAACACATATCAATCTGTGCTATTTTGAGCTGTCTTAAATAACTTGATAATAATACTGTAGCACAGAAAACAGTTTATCTGATAGTCCTGACAAGAATTGCAATTAAATACAAAAACTGCTACACAGAAATATTATATAAAATAAACTTTAAAACTTGTAATTTTCTCAATAAAGAAACCAGCTGAAAAGTACAAATAAAATTGTAAATTCTTGCATGGGGACTAATGTTAATCAGTTTTAATATGATTTTAAATGGAGTTGTACCAATTTATGTGAATGTATTAAAGTATAAATTATGATTTTAGCCTACATAATGTCATTCTTAAAGACCGTCTCAATAACCCACAAATGAACAAAATAACATACTATAAAAAATGTGACTTTGTGAAATGTGATAAATCCTCAAATGAGTAAGAAAAAAATGTAACTGTTGTGTAATTGGCATGGATGGATGGATGGATGGATGGATGGATGGATGGATGGATGGATGGATGGATGGATGGATGGATGGATGGATGGAACTTCCTGTTATGAGGAAGTTTTTCCTTTCCACTGTTGCCTTGCGCTGACTGTGATGAATGAAGACTCAACATAATCTGCTGGCTACCCTAACTTAGATAAATAATGTTACTAATAGAATTTGTATGTATATGAATGTTTCTGTTCAGTGCCCTGAGATAACTTCTGTTGTGACTTTGCGATTTATAAATAAACTGAATTGAATTTGTTTTAACGTAGCCTACTGTAATCTTAATGGGTTGATAGCTGATGTATGCAATTTCAATAACTCGCCACACGAGGGCGTTCTTTACTCGGTTTGTGTGGTTCTACATTGACTGCTGCGTGAAGAACATTTTGTTACGGGTTGAATGGGACATAAAGCACATTTGAGACGGTCACGTGACGGTTGTCTTTGTTGTCACATGTTCAAACAAACATAAAGGCGAAAACATTTTAACACATGCTTTGGATTTAGGATATTATTTTGAGCGCCGTAGCGGTGGATATTAAAATCTGCGTGCAGCTCCAACAATCATCAGTCAGCTTTCCTGTTGCGCACCTACACTTCCGTCTGGGGGGGGTATGAACCTGGCACTTGCACCGTGCTTTACGCGGCTCAGTGTTTACCATCAGCCTCCGCAGCCGCCGTTGAGGCGTGTAGTCACGGTGAGCCACGCCTTTGGTCCATGTGCCTCATCCTCCAATCCCCGTGTCCCCTCGCGCACCACGTGCTCGGCACTTTGCATAAAATGTGTATCAGTAGGGCAGCGTTCTCCTCGGCACATGCAGAGCGCACATGCAGCCGTAGGCTTTGCTGAACACACTCGAATAAGCGCATCAAACTCCCCGCAGCTCCAGATCCCCGCCAATGAGAAGCCACAAAGGAGCGAGAGATACAGAGAGTGAGCCAAATCCCTCGTGCGCATGCATGCACGCGCGCGCACCCACACACACACACAAGCGCGACAGAAGTTGGAGCGTGCGGAAAAGGCGGTCACATTTCCTCTGCGCACCTGCAAAACGTGATTGATGTGGGTGTTTGTATCAGTGGGTGTGTGTGTCACGCTGACTCTTCAGGGATGTGCTGACTCCACTCCTTTGGAATTTACGACAGTCGTTTAGTTCGGGTTCTTGCGTCCACACGCGCGCTCAAGACGCACGGCGTTCTCATTCAGCGCGCAAAGAAGTGGTGGAGGAAGCATCTTTCGAGGAGACGAGCCTGAATACTTCACCTCTGTCACAAGAAGAGGGTGACTTTTTATTTTTACACGCACTCCACAGAGAGAGAGAGAGAGAGAGAGAAACTCTGCGCGCACTTTCCCACCTCAACTCTCCAGATCTGCGCGCAAGAGGCAGGTGTTTTACGCGTTTGTCTTCAGAAGGACACTTTTTGCTCCAGTGGCATCCCCAGACATCTGGTGTCAAGTTTCTTTAAAGTCATCAACACCAACAAGACGGAGATGGATAACAGTCCTGGTGGCGGTAAGAACAACTTTAAGCATTCATGTCAGCATCATGGTTAACCATCAGCAAGACAAAAGCAACTGGACACTGTGTTATTTCTTAAATAAATGCGTAAAATGTCAATAAAGTCACGAGAATAAATGTTTTGCAGCTGTCAGTTTTGAAAGGTGCCGCATGCGAATGAAAAAAAGTTTTAAAATCTTCAAAAGTTCATGTTTTCATTCGCTGCTGATCTTATAGTGAAAATGTTGGACCCTGTGGTGCGTTCAGGTGTCACAGCGCAGCGCTTTCACAGGGGAACCGCTCGTGGTCGCGATGAGGTTGGCCACTTCCGGTGCGCCTCCATGAAAACAAACTCACGTGGAGCGACAGAGAGCAGTCCGCTGCGCGTGACGGCTGGACTCTAACCTTCAGAGGGTGCACGGGTTTGGTGGCAAAGCGCGCGCGCTTGGTACAACCTTTTACCTGCTTGGAGGTATTAAGAGTTTTCTTTGAGTTCAGCCAAAGGTGCGCGTGTCCTCTCCTCTGTGGCCGTCAATCATTGACAGCAGTGGACATCACGTTCCGGCGCAGGTGATGCGCGCGCGCACCGCGCTGCCCTGACTTGGATTAAAGTGGAAAATGGAGATGTAGTATTAATGATGACATTTTCTTTTAAATATTAATTTCATTGATGTTTAGACGCCCTGGTTGGATTTTATTTATTTATTTATTTTGTCTAATTTAACATAGCCTATTTTTTTGTTTGGGGGGAAAAATAAAGAAAATCATGTTTTGACTTTTTTTCTCATCAGGACAAACTTCCACTATTTGACCTCTGAGTTTACAGCACATCACCTGCGACGTTCCTGACCTTTGTGCTTCCTTCAACTTGTCAGAGCACGCGATGTGCAGATGTGCGTGTTGCCATAAACCGTGGCACGAATATTTTTAAAGTTTCCAACTTCCTGGAAATCCCCTGGTGGAGGAATCCCTGCGTGACCTTCAGCCAGTTAATTAGTTTATTAATTAGACTCGGATTCACAGGAAAGCCTTCTCTTATTAACAGGGCGAAGATTATTTTAATTGGTTAGTTAACAAAACACCAAATAAAGAGAATCAGCAATCTTCAAATTGCTGATTCTGAGTGACATTTTATTTGTGTGTATTTGTTTATTTGTATAAGTGACATTTTATTTGAATGTCAGGCTTTTTTTTCATCTTAAACGCGAAGCTATCAGGTAGTCCTCGACTTACGAACGGGTACCTACAAACCGTTCGTAACTCGATTTTAATGTAAGTCGGAACTCATTATACTGCGCCGCAAACCCGTTCGTAAG
>JARVGS010000127.1:20324610-20338580 GCA_031762315.1 Hypsolebias antenori
CCCCACCTACCCGTCGAAAAGTCCTCACGTGGCTTCCCTCTCGAAGCCGCGTGCAGCGCGTGAGATCCTCACGGACGCTGCATGCGCCCCGCGGTGACGGAGAGGCAGAGCTTGGTCAGTGGGTCACTGACGCATCCGTGCTTTAACATTCAGTCACGTTGCGCTGCCTTGATGCGCAGCTGATCGCATGCTTACTGTTCTCAACATCACTGTAAGAATGCAACATCTGTCCCCGTCAGATCAGGAGCACATCCGCTCCGAGGGGGGTCCGTGGGAACGTGACTCTGCTTAATCTATGCGCACTCTCCAAACGAGCTGTTTGCACGTTTTATTTTTAAGCCCATCTCTATTCACTGTGGTTATACAGTCTTTTAAGTGCAGCTGCAGCATGGCACCAGTTCTGAGAGACGCTAGAGGCACATATACACAGTTCCATCAAGTTCCTGTGATATTGACCTACTTACACAAGCCTGTGGTAAGAAAGTCTGCTGGTTGGATACGCTCTGATAGCACAAAGACACTTATGGTAGTAGCCTATATATGCTCACTTATAAGAATCTTTCCAGGGAGCAATGGCATTTGGACAGATTCAATTTAAAGTGTAAGCGAACACTGCACGGTGTGGCATTAGAGACAATGTACGAGAGATAAGAGAGGGTTGGACAGTGGAGGACACACGGCTCACGTTTCTCTGCCTGGTCCCAGGCAGATTAGTGTTTGCACGAGCAGGCTAAGAGGAGCAGGCTAAGAGGACTCAGTCAGAGCCGTCATCAGTGACCTGTATTCAGGACAAGGCGTTCGCATCACATGTACATGCGGTGGAACGAAATTGTGTACACAGGGTCCCAGTTACATCCAACACAAGAATAAATTGTAAATCAAAAACAGTAACAAGATCTAACTAAGAAATATGCTAAGCACAAACAGAAAAACAATGTGCCGAACAACAGCAGCACGAACATGAGTCTGTGTGAGCAGATGAGCACGCATGAACATAGCAGCGTGAAATATATCAGCAGCATGGCAGCACATATCAACAATTAAGTGGCATTACAGTGATCTTTTTTTCACAGTGATAATCTTGATTAGGGATTCATGAGTCTAACAGCTTCAGGGTAGAAGCTGTTCCTCAGTCTAATGCTCCTCAACCTCCTGCCTGAGTGGAGCGGGACAAAAAGTGAAAAAGTCCAGGTGCATGCAGCCCGTGTGGAAATAAAACTCTCCAAACAACATCAAGAGCTCTGCAAAACGCAACGTTTGGGACATTTGAGCGTAGCTTTCTGATGATCGTTTAGACTGATGATTAAGCAGAACTGAATATGAGCTTATTGGAAACAATATTTGTATTTTTTAACCAGCATTATGGACATATTTAGTCTATTTCGTCTGGTCTTAGAATCAAGAAATGACACACGACTCATTTTATTTAGCAAGTTAAAATGTAACAAAATATAACCAGAATCAGCTTGATTAAGTTGTGATAATGTGGATGTTTTTTCATCAATATTAAGCATCTTTTAAATAAAAAAAAGCTTCAATTTATAGAGATACTGACATTTTTTCGTGCAGATGGTCCTACGTCTCGCTCCAACATTGTAAGCAGGTTGAGGTTTGAACTTTGACTGCGCCATTGCAACACCTTGACTTGTAGTTTTTCTAAATTTGCTGCTGTGCTTTTTAATCACCGTCTCAGTTATCAAATGTGGTGTGCACTGTGACCACATGTCCTCTCTTTGTTCTGAATGTTGTTCCAGATGTCTTGTGGTTTGTGCAGATGTAACACTGCAAATCTAGGCCATGCTGCAGGTTCTTTTTGCAGAAAAGGAGTTTTTTTTCTGCAGTTGTTATACGTTTTACATATTATCTCAAGGCTTGTCACGTAGTATGTTAGTGTGCAGGCTACAGAGTTATTTTGTTGTAATTTACCTGCAATGGTCAGTATTAAGAAAATTGGTCATTCTTTTGAGTTTTGCCTATTTGTGAATAATCTTTCTCACTGTAGAACAATGACCTTCATTTTCTTAGAAAGTTAACTTTTGTCTCTTCCTATTGCACAAGTATTTCCTGTTTGGTTAGCACACATCTAAATGCTCCATATAGCAACAAACTATCACAACTCTTGCGTTCACAGAGATGCTCAAGTTTTCTCAAGTGTTGCTATTTTCTATTATAGTTTTGAGGGGAAAAAAAGTGGGATTGAATACATTTTTACTTCTGAATTTTGAATCTCTTTTATTGTCATATACTGTATTTATATGATATAATATCTCACGTTCAGCTTTAGCATAATTTCTGATTATGTCCTGATACATAATGCAAAACACTGAATAGTTTATCTGTGCCCCTATTTATAGGAAGTTCAGCTCTTCATAAATGAAGAGCTGAACTTCCATTCTTTTAACACATTTTAAAATAAAAGTACTGTAATAAGAATAAAAAAAAATGGTTGTTGCCTACTGCATGGCCAGCTATTTTCTTCATGTAAAACATTTTGCAGCTTGTGTGGCTGCAGTGAACCATGTGCCCCAGCACTCAAAAACAGCCAGTAAAATGACCAGAAACATGCTGGACATGTGAGCCTGCAGGTGGACATGCATGTGTTTATGGTGGAAGGTTGGGCATTGACTGAATGCTGCTGAGCCGGAGAGGTCTGAGTCTGCTGGATGTGACTCTGACATGAGTCAACAAATCCACCAACACGTGCTGGTGGAGGGATTATCAAAACTATTGAGCTGAACAACTTGTGCAGCAGGAGGCTTACCCCACTGAATCCATCAAGTTTCAGTTTGAACATTTGTCTTCCTTTAAATACTTAAATGTGCACCAAATTGCCATTATGATTGTGTAGCTGGTGCATACTTTGCCCAGCGTCCTTTGCGCATAACTCACATTCCTGAACTAACATGCCGCGCGTTCCAGGAGCTTTCCCAGCCCCGCGTGTGTTTACACGCGCAGCAGATTATTATTTTATTCTGTTTCGACACGAGACTGCGGATTTGGTTCGGCCAGTGGAACCGTGTCAGGAGTCCGTGCATGTGAGGCGGCGGTCAGGTGTCGCGCTGCTGGCTGACGCTGGGCGCCGTGCCACGGGAGCGGAGGAGGCAGCAGACCCCGCAGACACGTGAGGTCCTGCATGTCTCAGCCCATCCAGCGATGCCTGACTGGAGATTCATAGTGGGGGTGGGGGTGTGGGGGGGAGAAACAACCAACAGGCAGTATGACATGGAAATTATATGCAGATTTTACCTTTATTTATTTATTTTTGCGCATCTGGTAAAAGTCTGTTGCTGTGCTGCCTGCGGTATTTTTAGAGCCCATGCTCTTGAACGCATCATGCCTGGTCCATCCAGGATGAGGCAATCCTCAGAGTTCCTCTCTGCTGCCAAAGGGTTTTTTTTTACATGACGTCATATCCAACTTTGTAAAGGAGCTAAAATGTATTTAGGGATGCTGAACAAATTTAATCTGGTAAATACATTTCTTGAAAACGCAGAGTGAACGCTGGAGGTGACTGAACTGAGTTAATCGCTTCTACTAATTCACAAAGAGGGAGGTATAAGCTAAAATTAGCTGAACTATTGTTAAAAAAACTATATAAAATCGTTAATAAAAGATAAAATGAGTAAAACTGCAAGTAGAAGCTAAAATTAAGGAAAAGGTAACATGTAAATGTAGCAACCTGTAAACTGAAACTGTGATTAACAAAATAGCCAAAAACAGCTAAAAGCTAATATTAGTATACAATAACAGCTAAAAGAATGAAAGCCAAAGAACCAGTTTGCTGAGTAAATTTAGGAAAATTGTTTTACCTATTTGTTATATTATATTTGTTGCACATAAATAATTCACACAGTTCAAAGGTTACAAATACTAAAAATCATAGAACACTGATTTCATTTTGACATTTAAATGGTTAAAATAGTTTATATGGAAATAGTTTATTATTAACAGACACAAAGAATTTAGAGAGGGTTATTCAACTGCTGGCCCAGGGGCAAAATCAGGCCCACAGATGAACTCAGTTTGGCCCATTGGGTACATTTAAAATAAAACTAGATTTTAAACCATAAAACTTACTTAATGACAATAAATGCTGGATGTTCGACTCCTGAGCTCTTGGCTTTCAGTAACTGTGACCCACAGAGCAGTTTAGTTGGAAAGCTCTGCTCTAGAGTCTTTGTGATGATTTTAACTTTAACAAAGTGGGTGTTGCTTGCGGAGTACACTGGGGCTCAATTTTCGGTTTAGTTAGTTATCGATGCATACATGTTTGTATGTATATGTACATAGTATTAATATATAAGTACAATAAACCCAAATCCTCCATTTTAATGAAACATGTGCATATACTTTTAAATACTGTGTTTATGTCTGAAATGTGCTACACAAATAAAGTTTAGATTGACTATCGTTCTCCATTCCTTCATTTCAGGAGGGGGAGTCATCCTTTATGCAGGATCGTCTGGCAGTTCCAGCCCAAGCCCCGGTAGCCCTTCCAGTGGGTACCAGACACAGTCACCTTCCTCACACTCCCAGCCTTCATCTCCAGAAGAAGTTACCTTTACAGAGATAGGGGTTCTGAAACATGGGAGGACTTCCAGTTCCAACACCCCAACCTCCAAACTGGTGTTTCAGTTCCCAGAAGTCTACAGCACTCCTTCAGCAGCAGCTACTCCACAGCAGTCCTATGCACACCCAATTGCAGGGAAGAGACCCTGTGGGTTCACAGGAACTTTCACCAGTAAGTGTTTCCTCACTGATAATATGTTTGTACATAAATCTTTTTCCAGGTTTTTGTTTTGATTAAGTATAACTTTTGGCATTTCCTTCCTCAGAGACAGGAGGAATGGTCCTGCTTTGCAAAGTTTGTGGAGACATCGCATCCGGCTTCCACTATGGAGTGCATGCATGTGAAGGTTGCAAGGTAGGTCTTTTTTGGAACAAAACGCTGGCGTTGATTCAGCACTGTGTTGACTTTGTTGCACCAACTTCATTTCACACTTTGTGCGTTTCAGGGGTTTTTCCGTCGTAGCATCCAGCAGAACATCAACTACAAGATGTGCGTGAAGAACGAGAACTGCCTCATCATGCGCATGAACCGCAATCGATGCCAGCACTGCCGTTTCAAGAAGTGCCTCTCCGTTGGCATGTCAAGAGATGGTGAGCCATCTTATTCTTTTAAATCACAGGGACTTTCATGCATTTCTCACATAATTTCAGTGTTTTTCATAGCTAGAGAGCAAGAAAATTGACACCTAGAGAGGAGTACTGCACTGATATGTAGGTCTGTGTGGGAAAATGTGCTGCAGAGAGGCTTTTTTGGGGTCATCATGTCAGTAGCTCAGCCACTTTCTCATTAGAGGAGATGCACCTGTGTTGCCTTTCTTTGTCACACAGCCACAGACTCTGGCTTGTATCACACCTAAGTTTTACTGTGTCTTTCTGTTGCCCTTTGCATTATCTTCCTGCAACACTGTTACCTATATACTCTTCAGTACAGCCCCTCCCTTTCTTATGTACCCACCACGTTCCCTCAGCTCTCCTACATCTCCCCCCTCGGACAGTGATTTATGAGAATAGGAGCCTTGAAGTCCCTCAAGCTATCTATCATCTCGAAAACTGCAGCAAACACAAGATTTATTTTGGGAAACTGGAACAGGGTCAACTTGATTACCTTGTGTATGCACAAAGAGCATCTTACTGCAGTTAATAAGGAGCAGGGCAGCAATTAGGCAAGGTATGAAGAAAACATTGTGTGACAGACTTATTCAGGTGTTATGCTCCTGTATCACCCAATTTTACCTCCAAAAGCTGAGTATAGATTGATCACCTTTCATTGCAGATTAAAGGAACTGTCTGCCTGACCTAGAAAAACAATATGGAATTGGCTCTATAGTGTACTCGCACATCATGACCTACTTGGTGTAGTTTGCCTGTTTTCTTCCTCGCAGTATGGTTTCTGCTTATCTCCATCCTCCAGCACTCTGCATAGCCTAATCTAGTAAAGGGGTTAGTGTTATTTCTGCATGTGCTTGACACTTCTGGTGCACAGAGAAAATTAGGTGGCAGCTCAAAAAGGGAGACAGCCGGGCCAACCCATGAAGGTAGATTTCTGAAAGTGTTAAAGACCACAACCTAGAAACCCCTTTTTACTCTGTTTCAACCATTACGAAAACAGGAAAACCACATGCAACTGACTGCAGCCCACAATAAAACAGTTCACCCTGATTTCGTACCAGGCAGCCGCGTGACTCTGGTTCTGCAACAGGCAAATATCTGAGCATGCTGGCAAGATGGCACATTTTTCTACCTCCAACCAGAGTGTCATTTTTAGAGCAAAAGCACATTTGTCTCTATTTACGCATGATAAAATGGATTAATCTCACACCACATTAATGCATGCAGCCACATCAAAGTTTCCTGCAGGCAACAGCAAAATCCCAGCACATTTTGTAAATGTAGTACTTCATACATTACCGAGTAAATCACTTTTTTTTCCCAAACAAAGTAAATTTCTTGTGGGAATAACAGTACTTTGCTTTTCAAGTATTATTACCACATTACAGATTTATCTGTCACGATGTGTACATATGAGGTGAACGTTTCTTGCAAAAGTCTTCCAAGCAGGTTTTGTGATTTTATACACACAGACTCACACACTTACACAGATTACACTTTATTTTCCATGTTTTATCTCCGCTGATTTCAGCCTGTCCTCATCATCCTCTCCTTGACTCATTTGCACACCTCCAGCTCGCCTCTCTCATCCTTTCCTCTCCTACAACCTCAGTGCCATTGACATCATGCTCATGTTGCCCTACTGCTCTACTTACAAAAGCAGGGAGAGAGCTCCAGAGGAAGGAGAAAGGGGTGGATAGAGGGGAGGATGAGGCAGATGGCAGCAGGGAGTCTATAAATAGCCTCTCCAGCTGATGGGTACTGTGAGAACAAGGATGGGAAGTAGGGTGAGGAGAAGGAGGGGGTTCATTTCCCAACTTTTATGTTTCTCCTTGAAATACTTCAGCTGAGAGATCTTGATATATTTGTGCACGTATAAGGAGGTAAAAGGATTACAGCTTATTATTGTTTTGGAGTTAAATACTATACTGTATATGTGTAAAATATGAAGAAGAAGTTTGATTAGGAGGCTATTTTATTTTTCAATTAAATTCAATTCAGTTTATTTATATAGCGCCGTCACAATCTCAGGGCACTGAACAGAAACATTCACTACAGAAAAAGATGTTCTTTATCTAAGGAGCCAGCAGATTGCTTTGAGTCTTCACGTCATCGCAGTCTCCCGTCCTGAAACTCCACTGTGCAAATTCAGGAAACTAATATATTCCCCACTGACTGTGTCTTGTCTAGCTGTGCGTTTTGGCCGTATTCCAAAGAGGGAGAAGCAGCGCCTTCTGGATGAGATGCAAAGCTACATGAATAGCCTAAATGAGTCAGCCATCATGGACATGGACTCGTCAGTGCAGGATGGAACCACTAGCACAGACGACTGCAATTCAAAAGAGGCCATTGGGACCATCTCCAAAGCCTATCGTGACATATTCATCGACAGCAGCAGCAGCCATGAGAGATCTTCCAACAGGGCCAGCGTTACCGTTAACAACAACAACAACAACACACATCTCTTTTCTCAGGATAGTAGCTTTCAAGTTTCATCTCACCCTGCTCCCATTCAAAGTAATCAGGCTTGTCCTGTTGCCTCTAACAACAACCAGGCTGCTTTTCATAAAGTGGACAACAACTATTCCTATTTGATGTCAACAAATCAGAATCACAACCAGTCAAATGCTGCAATAAATCAAAGGGTCAGCACCACCAATCCTAACAAATTTTGCAGTGAAGTTGCTGAAAACCAGACCTCCTGCCCATGGAAATTAGCACCAGGCGCTAAAGTGCTGGTAAGTGCAAGAAGCATCCAAAGCTGAAATGAGATTCCTTAATGATGTAATGCACCTTAATCTTGTATTATGTGAGACTTTAGACATTTATGTCTATGTTTTTGTTTTGTTTTCTTAGGCTTGTCCTCTGAATGCGTGCCCCGTATCAGGGCCAGAACGCACAAGTCAGGAGATCTGGGAGTCCTTCTCTCAGTGTTTCACCCCGGCTGTAAAGGAGGTGGTAGAGTTTGCCAAGGGTATTCCTGGATTCCAAGAGCTTAGCCAACAAGACCAGGTCATGCTGCTAAAATCTGGCACCTTCCAGGTAAAAACAGATTTCACTTTTTTTTTTTTTGCACACACAAAATGCAAATGATGCGTTCTATTCTTTACATATCCAAGTATGTTGCTTATTTGTTTGTTTTTATGTGTTTAGGTTCTTATGGTGAGGTTCTGCACATTGTTCAACGCCGAGGAACGTACAGTTACCTTCTTGAATGGACAAACTTACCCTCTGTCCACCCTGAGGGCTTTGGGCATGGGCTCTCTGCTGGATGCAATGTTTGATTTCAGCGAGAAGTTGGGTTCCTTGAGGCTAGAACCTGACGAGATGGCCCTCTTCATGGCTGTGGTGCTGGTATCTGCAGGTGAGAAAGGAATCAGGCACGAATGGTTCAAAAGCAGTGAGAATTTGTTTCAAAATAAATAATGTACTAACTGGAAACACAACCCTCTGTGTTTCTTAGATTGTTCTGGGATCTCGGACATGCGAGGGGTGGAGCAGTTACAGGAGGGTCTGATCCGCGCTCTTCGATCTCTGATCAGTCGCCGTCGCCCAGACGATACCTCCCTCTTCCCAAAGCTCCTTCTGCGACTGCCAGACCTGCGAACCCTCAATAACCTGCATTCTGACAAACTGTTGGCCTTTCGCATTGACCCTTAAAAAAAGCGGCATCTGTTTTACACAGAAGCAAACACACACCCAAACATGCGGGTTTTATTTTTCAAGAGCAAAACTTCCTTTAACAATGAGGAGCAAGGAATTGTGCAATAAGAAGAGTGTTTTTGAAAGGGGTAAATGAATGCAGCGAACATGTTTTGGATTCACAATTGATATTCATGCAATATTTTGAGGCAAAATATGTAAAAACATACAAACCCATGTACATACATAAATCTCACATGTTGAGAAACAATGTTTCTGAATGGAAAATAGTTTAAAAAATAGTAGTCTTATCATGTGAACATTTCATTTGTTCATTTCCTAATTATCGTCAGTTTAATAAGGAATGAAGCTTAGTTCTTTTCTGTTTTTCATCAGTTCAAAATCAACAGGCGATCCCATATAAGCTGCAGCATCTAAATGAATTGTGTCAAGGGACCACTGGTTATAATTGACTGTGTGTACGTTTGTATTTAAAAGCAAGCAAATCTGTATATAATATGTAGTGAGACGTGAAACGCTGAGGCAGTTGTATTTCACTTTCTGCAGCGACTGGAATGAGACCACTATTTTAATGTGTCACTTATGCATAAAATTCTTACACGTTTCTTCAACAATCATTCGGCACATTTGTGTTTAAATACTGTAACTTCATAAGTCACTGGCATTTTATACTTTTATGTCACTAAAATGCATTGTCTGTATCACTGTATTGGATCATACATGAACTGATAGACACTCCATTGGATTTTTGAGCTCCTTTTTCATTCTTGTCATTGTAAATACTATGTTGCCCTAATATATTTGTATTATTTGCTGAAGAGATTTAATGAAATGAATATATTGTATGAGTTTCTAGTGAAAAATTAAGAATGTATTCACCTTCCTGTATGGATCTGTAGGGTCTATGCCAAGAGGACACTGCACAGGAGAGTGTTGTGGGGATTCTCAGATGGCTTGGGCATGCTTCTTACTATTACATAATATATCCGACCAGAAGAACCCCTGAAGTCACCAGCACTCAGTTCCCATGCACCCTTCCTCTGCCCACAATGTTTGTCATACAAACAAAAGTAATATTTTGGAGTAAGAAATCTAATTTGATTGGTCCTCTCACTGTTTGCCTGTTTGATGATGACTGATTGAGCACTTCTTGTACATTTTGTAAATGTTGTTTCCTCCTAAATAGAAACAATTCAATGATATAAAGTTCAAATTATGTATCAGTCTGCTTTTGTGTTTTTATTTCATTTCTTTGCAAACAAAATATGGCGAGAAGTTGTGATTTTATTTTATTTGTCCTTTAAAATAGTGTGAGTTAGCATTTTGAGTGACATTAGATATATTTCAATTCTTCAATCCTTAATCTAAGTTTATGCCAAAAGATGGGTGCTAATGGCTCAAAATACACTAAGTTCATTATCATTATTGTATACATCTAGAATTACTGTTAAAATGAGTAAGAATGTTTTTGGAAAACACAAGTGAAGTACAGCATAAAAACAGCAGAAATAACTTGTAATTTGGTAAAGGAAGTCTTAAATTGTTAGTATAAATGCTAATAATGTTGGATCAATTTCAACAGCAAAGACAGTTTTTAATTTGATTTACTAACTACCCCAACATTGTCAAACTACTTTCTTACAAATAAGCATAAATGTTTTGTTCAGACAATAATTTCATATTGCGGAAGGACAAGACTGCATCCCAGCCAAAATATTATCTATGTATTACAACATGGAATAGTTGTATTGTGGTATGAGCCTATTTTGCTTCAAGATTTCAATTACCTTTCTTTGGTAAAGCAATCACTTATGAATTCTACAAGTGGACGTTGCAACATTTGTGTCTGTGAACTGAACCTGGAGAAAAAACAGGTCATAACACAACTGATAGCAAACGTGCCATTCCATCCAAAAATCAATAAAATAAATCACATGTTTCTTAAATGATAAAGTTCAGACGCTGATGTGGGAAGACATTGTAAAATGAAGGTATTCCCACAAAGTTGGTGAACAGAAATGTAAATTTATCCAAAGCACTGTGCAAAATTCTCAACAGAGCTGCAGTAACAGCTGCTTAAGTCAGAAACCGAAAGCAGTAAAATGATTCAGGCACTGATTGATGCTCTGCATTCTTGTTTTCACTTCAGTGTAAATGTGCCCAGGGTTCTTGGAGCATGTTATTACAACAACGCAGAAAAAAAAGACAGGGATTGTTAAAGGCCATTTTGTATATCTAAAATTATAGCATTACAAAGTACACTACAGTAGTGTTGCATTATTATTATTATTATATGTGGAAAAATATTCTAAAGAAAATCAGTAATTAAAGTGGTCAGACACATGTTGTAGTATAATTTAATATTTGTCATTTACATTTAGAAGAATAGAAAACTGAGCCAGAAACAATTGGAAATGCACCAGTCACCGTGTACAACTAACAAAGTAAAGTACGGGCGCCACCTTCTGGCTAGTTTAATTAAAATATTAGCTACAGATATTGAAAATCTTACACCGCTGCTCCCAGCATAAATTACTTTCAACACTGTTAGGATCGATATTAAAAAATATATTTTTTCGATTTCTTTTTTATTTTATTTTATTTTATTATTATTATTATTATTTTTTTTTTTTTTTCCAATAATAAAATAACAGTGGGTGCATAGTCGGGCTGCTTAAATTGTCGTTAGCATAATATGCTCATGTAACAATATAATTAGATAACTATGTTCTTAAATGTACTAAAAATGCATAAGTTAGCTTGTTACTTGACTTTTACAATGTCTCAGTCAAAATATCAGTAAAAACCAGTGACATGAAAAGCATTTCCTGTGACGTCAGGGGTGAGCACAACACGGAAGCAGGAAGTGTTTATTGATGTATATTTGTTGTATCTTCTCATTTATTTGTTCAGAATGATTAATTACTAAACGGCATATTTACAATGGGACTGATGCCAAACAATACGGTAAGGTATATAATATTGTCTGAGACCGTAAATAAAAATAGTTTGCCTCTAAAAATCGCACATTTCCTTGCTAGCATCTGATTAGCTCATTAGCAGGCTAACGTTAGCTAGCAGCATGAACTGTACGCTGTAAATAAGTTAAATTTACTGCAATTAATCTCTCTTTTTTTGTCTTACTTTATATTTTTACTTGAAAAATCTCTGTTATTCAAATATATTTAGACATTGTTTAGCCTTGAGTAAAAACTTAATTGTTAAGTTTGAAAAAAACTATTCTGCATTTATAAATATAGTAATAATGCCTCTCCATCTCTCTTTTTCCTATAGGTGCAGAGAAACATTAATAAAACTGTGGGAAATGCATTAAAATTTCAGCATTGACCTCAAGTAGTTACTGTGCATAAATATGTTGGTGACAGCATATTTTGCCATAATTGTCCTGTTGGCCCTTTGTGTTGGGCTGGAGTTCACAGCTCGCCGCCTCACACCACCTCAGTCTGCTCCTACTGCTGTGGCCAACCCAGCTTTTCGAAAGTTCCAGAGAATATTTCTTGAAGCGTACCTTTTGGCTTTGTGGGCAGACTGGCTCCAGGGTCCTTACCTCTACAAACTGTATCGCCACTACAGCTTCCTGGAATCCCAAATAGCCATTTTATATGTGTGTGGCCTGGCCTCATGTGTACTGTTTGCCCCTTTTTCTGGCTGGCTCCATCAAGTTTTAGGTCGCCGTCAGACCTGCCTTCTCTTCTGTGTGTCCTACTCTGCTTGTTGTCTCACTAAACTTTCCAGAGACTACTTTGTTTTGATTGTGGGCCGTGTCCTGGGAGGTCTGTCAACATCCTTGCTTGCTACCACATTCGAAGCGTGGTATGTGCACCGACATGTTGAGGTCCACGATTTCCCCAAGGAATGGATTCCTAGTACCTTCACCAAAGCTGCTACCTGGAACCATGGACTTGCTGTGGGAGCTGGACTTGTGGCTAACTTGCTAGCTGAATGGCTCCATCTGGGGCCAGTCGCTCCATTTCTGCTCGCTGTCCCTTTTCTGGCCTGCAGCGGCTGGGTGATACTAACAGAATGGGGAAAGGAGGAGGCTGAAGGAGGTCCTGAAGGGGATAAACAAACTCTGCTGTTTGGAAGCTCTAATGGAACTATTGCCCGTTTGTCTGCAAAGGAGCGATTCTCACGCAGCTGCTCTGAGGGGCTGCGCTGCCTGCTGTCAGATAGGAGAGTTCTGCTTTTGGGTGGAGTGCAGGCTCTATTTGAAAGTGTTCTCTACATTTTTGTTTTCCTGTGGACCCCAGTACTAGACCCACATGGGCCTCCATTAGGAATAGTGTTCTCCTGCCTGATGGCTGCCAGTATGGTTGGCTCCTTGCTGTACCGCCTCGCCACCTCCACTCGTTACCGTCTACAGCCTGGTCATGTGCTCTGTCTTGCTGTACTGATGGCCTTCTTCTCTTTGTTCATGCTCACTTTTTCCACTGCACCGGGACAGCCCAGACCTCATGATTCCTTTCTAGCCTTCCTGCTGCTGGAGCTGGCCTGTGGTCTGTACTTCCCTGCAGTCAGCTTTCTGCAGGGCAGAGTAATCCCAGAGGAGAAGCGAGCTGCTGTGCTGGCCTGGTTCCGGTTGCCTCTGCACCTGCTGGCCTGCTTAGGACTGCTGGCGCTCCATGGGGAAGTGTCAGGAACAGGCGGAGGGGAGGCAGGCGGAGGCACCAGACACATGTTTGGAGGCTGTGCTGTTATGATGCTGGCAGCTCTGATGGCTCTCGTTAGTCTGTTTACCCTGGGAAGAAATGACACAGACCTGAGACTGGAGGGCATAAAGGGGGAGGGGGAGATGTAATAAAGATTCCCGCCACACATCAATTTTTTTCTGACAACTTTGAGTTTTTGTCTTTGACTGGAGTACACTTTAGTCTACATTTTGTCAAATGAAGAAACAAAAGTGGCTTGGAAGATTCAGATTGGTTTCATTTTGTATAATATTTTTGTTATGTCTTAGTTGTTTATTTATGAGAGTTTATATGAATCTTGTTTCTGTGTAAATGCTTTGGGAACATGGCCATACCAACCATAATTTGTTAAACTGTAAGTGCTGAGTATTTGGTATGCTCCAGAACCATTCCATAATTTTTTCCATATAAGCTTTTTAT
>JARVGS010000127.1:20453915-20474560 GCA_031762315.1 Hypsolebias antenori
ACGTTTCTACAATTTTTTTTTGCTTTGTTTTGTTTTGTTTTTTGAATGTCCAGAGGACCAGACTTAGCTTTTTTAGAATTGAAACGTCATATCTCAGCCAAAAATTGGTCTAAAAATATGGAAAAAATCCATAAATATGTCGCTTCGCCGTATAAGTCGCAGGACATGCAAATTAGGAACAAAAAAACTGCGACTGATACGCCGGAAAATATGGTAAGATTATTACTCATGTGTTGAATCTCACACACCTAGTAGTTGCAGAAAAGCTGGCGAAGCCGCTAACCGTCAACAGAAGTAAACTACTCATGTGTCGGTCCACACGAAGTAGCTAACTCCACAGCTGGCAGTCACTAGCCCAGGTAAATAAGGGAAAGACTACTCACCAGCATGTTGATCCCAAACATAGTAGTCAAACACTGTAATTTGGAAGAGAGACGAAAGCTGTCAAGTTTCCAACAAACAGGAGAAATACCTCAACAAAGGCTAAACCGTTGCAGCCCCTCGGAGGGCGAAACACGCTGCTCCGGCCAGCAGGCTGTCGGGCCTCCGGCGACGGTGGAAAGATCCAAGGGGCTGTAGCCCTGGATAGAACTGCATGTGAGAAGAAAAAGGAGCAGAGTCATGGATTACGCTAGACTATATAGCCTCTGATTGCTCATCCAGTCACATGTGACATCGTTAATATTATTACGCAGAACAGCACATGCACGAAGGGAACATTCAGTGCTTTCAGCACTGCCCTCTGGCGGTCAGGAGGGATGAAATAGAACTAGACCATATTAGTCTAACTCTAGCAGTTCAACTATATTTTTCTTTTACACCATGACAAACACATCTACATTAATATTCTTATTTAGATTTTAATTGCTTAATGCGCACTAAGCAAGATCAGTACCGTAGTTTTTAACCTAAACAGGAAATTTAGGATGAATACAATTAACGGGAGCAGTTTTACGCAAGTTCCAAAAATATGTTTGTGGTTTATGAGAGATAAATAAAAAAAAGCTTTGTTTTTAATGTTCACTTTGCATCCCAGTGACTTATTTGTTTTCGCTCCCACCCTGATCTCATCTCCAGTCAACCCCACCTACATTCCCCCACCGCAGTGCCAGCCTGGGGAGTTTGCCTGCAAGAACAACCGCTGCATCCAAGAGCGCTGGAAATGTGACGGGGACAATGATTGTCTGGACAACAGCGATGAGGCCCCTGATCTCTGCCGTGAGTGTACAGACGTCATCGTCATGGATACCACCAACACAAGAGAAAAACAAAATTATGCTTAAAGGTCTTAGCTAACACAAAGTGACAGAGCACGCAGAAGAGTTTCCAAGATGTGTCTCTTTCCATGCACAAAGTTTCCAAGTTTGTTCTCATTAGCTGATTCCCTGAAGCAAAAACTCACATTGATTAGGAGTTTTTTCTCACTTTTTGCTAAAGTTGTATTTTGATGGTTATACAGCAGACAAAAACAGGTTGTTAAAAGAAAACTTTTTTTTTTGTTTAGATGTATTATTAAGATGTATTTTTATTATTTTTTTCTTCTTTTAGACCAGCACACCTGTCCAGCTGACAGATTTAAATGCCAGAACAACCGCTGCATCCCTCTGCGATGGTTGTGTGACGGAGACAATGACTGCGGCAACGATGAAGATGAATCAAACACCACCTGCTCTGGTATGGAATAGATATACCGTTAATTTAGCTGTTGTGCTCTGTTTAAGGTTGGGCTCAATGGACTGAATTTATTATCTAAGCAGCAGATTTGTTTTGCTGTGTAACACTTTATGATGCTTGTTTCATCTGGATAGGCTATGTGGAAGGTTGCAGTGAACGTCTAGATATACAGTATCTATTCATTGTGATAGGAAATTTCCAGATTTGGTGAACGATTATGTATTTTTCTATTTTAGTCATTGCAAAAGTTTCATGTTTGGAGTATCAGGTTTTTCAAATGCAGAATTATGATAATAAAAAAATTGGGATTAAGTGTAACTAATATTGAGCAGCAAGTCACTTAATACTGTCAAAGGTTTAAAAAAATATGATGCAGAAGAATTTTTGAATAGGATTCTGTTAAAATATGCTGAGAGGTACAATTGATTGGTATTCAAAAGAAGAGATCTATGATCTAAAACACATTATTGTTGCATTTGATACTTTTACCAAAACTATTTTTTGTCTTAATTAAAATAATTAGGTTTAAATCGATATTAAATTTAAACAATTTTTAAATATATTTTGATCTGTTTTGTTTGTACTACCTTTGCGGACTTGAAAGTCACATCTTGAAAAATGTTAATTTAAAGAAAGGCATTAATGTTCTTAACAACTTGGTCATATTTTTCCCTGCCAGCTCGTACATGCCCTCCAAACCAGTTCCCCTGTGCCAGTGGGCGTTGCATCCCCATCTCCTGGACATGTGACCTGGATGACGACTGTGGAGATCGATCAGATGAACCAGCCTCCTGTGGTGGGTGCTTACTGCACTTTGATATTGTTTATTTGTTTTAATCCTTAAACATAATCTATATACCAGTAATGCCTCTTCTCTTGTCTCCTTCTCCCAGCCTATCCAACCTGCTTCCCTCTAACCCAGTTTACCTGCGCTAATGGCCGCTGTATCAATATCAATTGGCGCTGTGACAACGGTGACTATTCTTTTCCTTCAGCTTCCATAAAGCTTGAAAACAGTCCAAAAAGCACTGATAAAACAATTAAAATCTTTTGTCATTCAGACAACGACTGTGGGGATAACAGCGATGAAGCAGGCTGCAGCCATTCTTGCTCCAGTGTCCAGTTTAAATGTAACAGTGGTCGCTGCATCCCAGAATACTGGACCTGTGATGGGGACAATGACTGTGGAGACTATAGTGACGAGACTCATGCCAACTGTACCAACCGGGGTAAGGAGGAATACTTGATGGCAAAACTGTCTGCTTTTATCATGTGTTACTAACTTTAAAAAGTGTTTGTTGATAAATGCTATGTACCTGGTTGAAGTTCTGGTCCCATGGCAGAACTGTTTTTCTCCATTTACTCATTGCTTTTTGTTATCACATGTCAACAATGAGATCTTAACTGTTTCCTGTGCTGTTCATGCTCCTGCCTGCTTCTTTTCTTCCACTTATTCTCTGCAAATCCTCTCCATTTCTCTGTTGAGGATGTGATGATGGTTTGTCGTTAAATAACAAACTCTTTCATGGTCACCTGCAAATGGTGCAGTTGTGACTGCTGTGTCGATACGACTTCCCGTGTTTACACTCTTGAATTGCTGGTGGCTGTTCAGCTTCTGTGCAATTTTTTGTGTAACCGACTGAGAAAGTGACATAAAAAACATTGTTACACTTTTTCTTCAGCTGTTGGTGTGCTTCGAAACACAAGCTTTTATGCAGAGTCTGTTCTGATGCTTTACGTACTACTTGATCCATGCAGAAATGTGGCTCACTGCTGTCAAGTCCCAGCATGCAAAACTGGTGCCCAGCATGACCTGCTAGCGTGATGTGCAATCTGTGATCTACTGTGTGTGTGTGTGTGTGTGCGTGTGTGTGTGTGCGTGCGTGCGTGCGTGTGCGCTGCCTGGAAGCTATTAAAAAGAAGAAAATAAAATGAAAGCAATACAGTCACCCTTTTTTCTTGTACAATATATTTATGTGTTTAAATAAAGGTTGTATGAATGAATGAAAATATGTGTTTAAAGGTCACAATTTCCATTTCGTTTTTCATTTGTAGATTTCTTCTCACTACTTTGACATTTTATTAAATATGTTATTTATGACTGTTGTTTGCTAAATATAACGCTAATTCTTGTTTTTCTTCCTCCCCAGTAACTCGTCCTCCAGGCGGCTGCCATAAGGATGAGTTTCAGTGTAGAGTGGATGGCCTGTGCATTCCCATGCGTTGGCGCTGTGATGGTGACACCGACTGTATGGATCTCAGCGATGAAAACAATTGTGAGGGTGTCACCCCCACGTGTGACTCTGCAGTCAAGTTTTCCTGCAAAAACTCTGGTAATTCATATGTCATACACATGTTGCTTCTGTTGAGTAAACCCTAAACCTATTAATAAATAAATAGTATTTCCATAAAAAATGTAGTTTGTTATGTCCTTTAAGTTTCCCCATAAACTTTGTGTTTTTGACTAGCATAAGATTTTAGGTACCTATGAATGACTATTTAATTTATGCAGTATGTCGCCATTGTACAAAAGTTGTGTATAAAGTTATTAGTTTTCAAATTCAAAAATGTTCAATACAAAGACAACTGGACGTTATTTGTAACACAGGGGGAGGCCTCAGCTTTCAGCTTTCAAAAACGTATAATGCAGCTTTAAGACTCATACCCAGCCAGTTGTCGCACCTGATGGGAACAGAGGAGCCTCATCTGTGAATTAGATTAACAAAGACCTTAGGAAACCCCTACTGTTTAAGGTATGAGCTGTGATTTGTCAATCTACATAGGTGTGTGTGTATCTTATCTCAGCCTTTATAACCTGAATCCCACACTCAGTGCTCTTTGAATTGAGAAAGCTCCTCGGATGAGGAGAGAAACGTCTTCTGTTACAAATAACGTCCAGTTGTTTTTGCATTGAACATTTTTGAATTTATCACGTCCTGGATGACTGAGAATCTTCACTGGCATTTACTTTTGAATAGAATTGGAAAATTATGTTGGAGTTTTCAACTTTAAACATGCACTGACCAAAAAGTAAAATTTAGTCCATAAACTGAGATTTTAAATATATTTTGACTTTGTCAGCTGGCTGTATCAGCAAGGCCTGGGTGTGTGATGGCGACAGCGACTGTGTGGACCATTCAGATGAGGAAAACTGTGAAGCGTTAGTGTGCAAGTTATCTCACCACATGTGTGCCACCAACGACTCCATCTGCCTGCCTGCTGAGAAGCTGTGTGATGGCACAGACGATTGTCCGGATGGCTCTGATGAGAAACTTTGTGGTAAACAAAAAGCACATTTTCTCATTTTAAATCAAAACGGCAAGTGGAACGTACAGTTATTTTTTCATGGATAAATTTAAACTGTGGTGCCTCCATTTCTTGCAGAGTTGTGTTCTGTGGACAATGGGGGTTGTAGTCACAACTGCAGCACTATTCCAGGGGAGGGCTTCATGTGCTCTTGTCCCCTGGGCATGGAGCTGGGACATGACAATAAGACTTGCCAGATTCAAAGCTTTTGTGCCAAACATCTTAAGTGTAGTCAGAAGTGTGAACAGGAAAAATCCAGCGTCAAGTGTTCGTGCTATGAGGGCTGGGAGCTGGAGGCTGATATGGAAAGCTGCAAAAGCACTGGTGAGGACAAACAGAAACTTTTTCACTCGTGTATTCTTTTTATGAAACTGGATTTTCAATATTGGAATTATAATACTGAGAAACTGACACTTCTATTTCTTCAGATGTCTTCAGACCTTTCATCATCTTTTCCAATCGACATGAGATCAGGAGAATTGACCTCCACAAGGGAGAGTTCAGTGTGCTTGTTCCAGCCTTAAGGAACACCATTGCTTTGGACTTCCACCTCAACCAAAGCACCCTTTACTGGACTGATGTTGTGGAGGACAAGATCTATCGTGGGAAATTGTCTGAAAATGGAGGTGAGGCAGCTGTTAGAATGTTAGAAAGAACTGTGCAGTGTGGCAGAATGATTGGGCTCTTGGGAGTTTAAGTTAAATGATTTTTTTTTCAGTGCAATCCTATTGTGAATAAAAATGTTTGCAAAGCCTATGTTTAGCTGAGCATTTCCTGGAAAGAAACTTTCACTGAGCAAATTTACTGTAATTTCTAAATTGTTAAATGTTTGTGAAGAGTTTGAGGTCAGCAGTGGCATTCTGTGAGCCTGAATAAACCTCCTAGGTCATGGTTTGCCTTTCTTGCTCCAAAACCCCATGTCTCATTGCCAATCAAGGTTGTGTTCCCAGCTTAGTGCTTTTGGGGCGCACGGAAGGCTTTGTCTCTTCCCATTTGTCTCATTGCTCGCTGTACGTGACTGTTGCCAGAACACTGATGTTGTGTAGGAGGAACAAAACTCTGCTGTGTCATTACCCAGCCCTTTTAATCCACCATAAATACACTTTGTGAGCAGGAACATGATGACCAGCTCGTAGTCCAACTCTTGCCCCTCCTTATGGAGGTCATTTCAGTGTCTCCAAGCATATACTGAAAGGTGCCAGCAGTGTAATAAAGACACACAACGTTCCTTAAAGAAAAGTTTTAAGAGTTTGTACCATTTCTTATTTAATTACTCTCTGAAGGTTCATCTCAGAGGTAATCATGCCATTTTTTAAGGGTTTGCATGATAGCCAAGCCTTTCTACAAAATGATGAAGAAAAGAGAGTTGATGCCCATTGCTTTTCTTAGGAATGAGGCCAGCAAAATGGTGCTCAATGGTAGTCAGAGCTACATCAGTAGTGTATCGTAGTGTAAGTGTAAGGAATTCTAAACAGTGTACTATAGGTTTTTTTTTTTTTTTTCATTTTATTTCCAAACGAACAAAACTGCATGTTATTTTTAAGTTCTTGGTTTTCTGTACATGTATTTATTTTTGTGTTTTTGTGTGTCTGATCAGCAATGACCAGTTTTGAGGTGGTGATTCAGTATGGCCTGGCTACTCCAGAAGGCCTTGCTGTGGACTGGATAGCTGGAAACATTTACTGGGTGGAGAGTAATCTGGACCAGATTGAGGTGGCCAAGCTGGACGGAACCATGAGAACCACCCTGTTGGCTGGGGAAGTAGAGCATCCCCGGGCAATCGCTCTTGACCCTCGTGATGGGTGAGAAGCACAAATAAAAGGACTCTACAGCCACATAAACTAATGGAATTTCCAAAAATTTTGCCATAAAAAATTATACATACCACATATTTTACTTTCTATAAAATTTTACTCATGTTAAAAGACTGAGCACATCTGGTAAAACCCTCACGCTGGGAACTTTCTCTTGGCAGAATTTTGTTTTGGACCGACTGGGATGCTCATTTGCCCAGGATAGAGGCAGCATCTATGAGCGGTGAAGGCAGACGCACCATCCACAAGGAGACGGGCAGTGGAGGCTGGCCCAATGGACTTACTGTGGATTACATGGAAAGACGTATTGTCTGGATTGATGCCAGGTAGCATTCGCCACAAGGTTTCCGCTTTACTGCATTCATCCACACACTCATTTATTATTTTATGGGCCATATAAATGTTTACATGGGGTACATCAGTTACTTGGGAGATAATTGGGAATTGGATGACTTATCAGTTTGCATAATCTGTAACTGACAAATTTGACATGCCAAAGTCAATTTTTCCTAGTCTGTGAACACACCATAGCTAAGCAGCTAAATTATTTTAGGGATACCACCAACTTTTTATTGATTTTTTTTGTTTTTTGTTTTTTGTTTAGCAATCAAAAAGAAAATCCAAATAAATATTTTATAGTTTACTGTAATGAAGCTGTAATTTATTGTGTATAGTCACTGGAAAATTATATAACAGTATCTAATTCTGGGGTTTCTTTTTATCCCCTCCACTCCCCATTATTAATTATTGTGATGTACATTGCTGTATTTTATTTTAAACTGAGGGTTTCAAGACAAATCGTTTGTCCTATTATCTGATACGGTTTCAAAGTGTGTGTCAAATTAAAAAAAAAAGTGTTCTTTTGGAGAAAATGTAAAGAAAAATTGTTATAAATAGTTAAAACCAATTCACATTCAAACTGATGATGGATGGATGTTTTAGTGCATTTAATGTCTTTAGAGGCAAACTTGAATGAACCAAAAATAAAAATGAGCTGGTTAGACCTTTACAATCAAAAATCAGATATTCAGTTCAGCCCCACAACCTGCAGGTTGTCTTTTCAGTACTGTATAGAAATTAAACACGAACATAAAATATGTTTACGGTATGTCACTAATTTTGTAAACTTTATATAATGTGTACACCTCTGTTTTGATTTTTCCAAAGGTCGGATGCTATTTACTCTGCAATGTACGATGGCTCTGGGCTGATTGAGGTTTTGCGGGGTCATGAGTATTTATCACACCCATTTGCTGTCACTATGTATGGAGGAGAGGTCTACTGGACTGACTGGAGGACTAACACACTGGCCAAGGCCAACAAATGGACAGGACACAATGTCACTGTAGTCCAGCGCACCAACACACAGCCCTTCGACTTGCAGGTCTATCATCCATCCAGACAACCGCTGGGTATGTTGGAACCAAAATACAAACAGTAATAGAGAAACAGAGAAATAAAAAAAAAGTTTTATCTCAGATTTACCTTGCTGATCTTTGTTTTCATGAAAAATACTGATGGGTTCACCATTAATTGTTTTTTATATAGTTCCTATCCAAAGACAGCTGACCTTTTAGAGCTGTGAGACGTGTTGTTTCCTCACACAAGAGCAATTCAGACACCTCCGCTGCTTTATTGACGGAAATGTCATCTCATTTTTTGTCATTTCCCCCACAGGCTGTATAAGAAACAACTTGCCTTCTGCAATGTAAATGTTGCATGTTGATCTCAAAGGGATGTTGCATGACTGACAAGATTGCAAAAGAGAGTTTTACCTTGTTATGCCAGTTCATATTGTCACCTTTTTATTCTGTGAGCACAGACTTTGGGTTCACTCGTGTGTGTGTGGGTGTGCGTGAGTAGCTGAGAGGTGCAGAGTTGTCTAATTATTGACAAGATAAAATAGATCTCACTGAACTGTTAACTGACAGCTTGAATGTCTCCCTGTGACAGTGATAAGACAAGTTGTGTTGACAGATCTTGCAACCAAAGTTGCTCTCGACATTCTTTATGCTTAAGGGCCTTTTGGTGGACAAGTCCTTAACACTTAGAAATATTATAATTTGACTCTAATTACTGTGATTTAAACTGCAACTGACATGCCTGTAATAGTGATTTCTTCACCTTAATCTGTAGAGTGTTGCGTAAGCATGCTCTGTTTCTATTGTGAAACATCTCATCTGAGATATTCTTAAGATGTTTTTCTTCCCTTTAGCTCCAAACCCATGTGCCACCAGGGATGGTAAAGGCCCTTGCTCCCACCTGTGTCTGATCAACTTTAACCAAACCTATTCCTGTGCCTGCCCGCACCTCATGAAGCTGCAGCCTGACAAGCGCACATGCAAAGGCAAGTTTAGATACAGTAGCTTACTGTCACCGATGTGCAGTTTCTCTTTGACTTAAAATCTGCAGCTGTGACAGTAGTACACGTTCATGACACGAAGAAGCAAGCAAACATTTATATGAATACAAAAAGACTAAAGTTCAAAAGCTGTCTTATTGTGATCTGCAAAAAGATGCTAAAATTAACTGATGAACGTTGCTAATTTACGGCATTTTTTATGCTTTCCAGAGTCTCGAAAGTTCCTACTTTATGCTCGTCAGATTGAGATTCGTGGTGTTGACATTGACAACCCCTACTACAACTACATCATCTCCTTCACTGTGCCAGACATAGACAACGTGACGGTGGTGGATTATGATGCTGTAGAGCATCGTATCTACTGGTCAGATGTGCGAACACAGACCATAAAAAGAGCTTTCATTAATGGCACAGGAGTAGAGACGGTTGTGTCGGCAGGTAAGATCAATCTCAGAAAAACTTGTCCCAGGTTTGGTTTAATTTTCTTTGTACTAAACTTTTCTGTATTCCCTTTTTTATTGTTCTGACGTTCTTCAGACCTTCCTAATGCCCACGGTTTGGCTGTAGACTGGGTGTCAAGGAACCTTTTCTGGACCAGCTATGATGCCAACAAGAAGCAGATAAATGTGGCTAGACTTGATGGATCTTTTAAGAATGCTGTCCTTCAGGGATTAGACAAGCCCCACTGTTTAGTGGCTCACCCTTTGCTAGGGTGAGTTCTTTCTCCAGTTAATCAAGCTTGTATTCAGTTTGAGTATTAGTTCCGGCCTCAATGAAAGAAGAGCAATCACATGGTTGGCTTTATGTGTGTATTTGTATGTGTGATAATTTGTCCGTCTATTGGTAAAATAATAGCAAAATTAGCTAAATGTCTTGAACAAGTGGATGGGTTTTGGTTGGATGAAACTTAGAAAGTAATCACTGCATGTACAGCTACTACTGATTATCTTTTAGAGTCAGCCCAATTCAAGTTGGTCACTACAGCTAATCATTTTAAACCCTTCCCACACTCTTGCAATATTCTAAATTTTAAACGCACTAAAAGAGCACAGAATGTCATGATTTCAGCTCTCTGCCTCCACTGCTCTCAGTCACCTGCAAGCGCTCTTGGCCACGCCCACTTCCTCGCTCTGCACGAGGACAGCTGATCAGCTTGCAGTAGGAGTTTATCCTGCAGTGTGGGTTGCACATAGGTGCTTCCCTGAGGGAAGATTTTTCTGCAGCTCTCGGCTGCACAAAGGTGCAGCAGGTGCTAAAGAATTTAAAATAATTTATTTTAAATAAAATTCCATGATGATCATGCGGCTCTAATTCATCAATCAGCCAGTTGTGTGTCGTGTCCAATCTTACCGGTATTTTGAAAAACCCCGATAGAACGAATCTGCGATAAACAAACCGCAATGTAATGAGGGACTACTGTATTCAGTTAAAATTTGGAATGTTAGTACTTGAGTCCCAACATAAACCCCAAGCCCTTGTAGATTGTGAAACATTTGTTTAAAACTTTGACATGCACCAGAGTAGGCAATATGCATTCCTTCAAGGAATGCTGGTTTAATTTTTTTAGCCTGTTTTTTTATTATATGATTATCATATCAAAACTTTATAAAGTTACTATTAACTTTAGTCACACAGATTGTGTGTGTGTGTATGATGTTTTGTTAATGTTTGTCTTTTTATTATTTTTGTTTTGTTGAGACATTTATTGCATCTATTAAATTGTATTCCTCAGGAAGCTGTACTGGACAGATGGTGACAACATAAGCATGGCTAATATGGACGGTACCAACCTCACCCTGCTTTTTACTAATCAAAAAGGCCCAGTGGGTAAGTATACATAACTAAGATAGTATTCAGAATATGTTAGTCTTCATTGTATGCACACAATTAAGAGTTGTATTATAACACATATACTAAACAAAAATATAGACACAACACTATATTTTGCTCCCATTTTTCTAGAGCTGAACACAAAGATCTAAATCTTTTTCAATATACACAAAGTCTTTTTCTCTCAAATATTTTTCACAAATTTGTGTACATCTGTTAGTGAGCACTTCTTTGCCAAGATAATCCATCCATCTCACAGGTGTGGCATATCAAGATGCTGATTAGCCGGAATGATTGCACATGTGTGTCTTAGGCTGACCACAATAAAAGGCCACTCTAAATGTGTAGTTTCATCACACAACACAATGCCTCACATGTCACAAGTTTTGACAGAGCGTGCAGTTGACATGCTGACTGCGGGAATGTCCATGTTCAGAGAATTTGGCGGAACATCCAACCTGCCTCACAACCGCAGACCACATTTAACCATACCAGGCCTCGTGTTTATTGTCCATAACATATGCCTATAACCCCACCATCATCATAGGTCACTTGCTTCACAACGTTGACCTCAGCAAACTGCTCACCCACATGACTCTATACACACAGTCTGCCAACAGTGAAAATAAGGATTCATCCCTGAAGAGAACACCTCTTCAACGTGTCATGAATCATCGAATGTGAGCATTTGCCCACTCAAGTCAGTTATGACGATGAACTGCAGTCAGGCGGAGACCCCAAAGAGGACAACAAGCATGCAGATGAGCTTCCCTGAGACTGTTTGTACAAACATTTTGTACAAACATTTTTGGTTATTCAAACCAATTTTTGAAACAGCTGTCCAGGGAACTGGTCTCAGACGATCTTGGTGGTGAAGATGCTGGATGTGGAGGTCCTGGGTTGGTGTGATTATATGTAGTATGTGGTTGTGAGGCCGGTTGGATGCAATGCTAAATTTTCTAAAACATCTTTGGAGATGGCATATGGTGGAGAAATGAACATTCAATTCATGGACAACAACTCCGGTGGACATTCCTGGAGTCAGCATGTCAACTGCACGCGCCCTCAAAACTTGTGACATCTGTGGCATTGTGCTGTGATAAAACTGAACATTTTAGAGTGGCCTTTTATTGTGGGCAGCCTAAGACACAACTGTACAATAATCATGTTGTCGATTCTGCATCTTGATATGCCACACCTGAGAGGTGGATGGATTATTTCAGCAAAGAAGTGCTCACAAACACAGATTTACACAAATTTGTTAAAGACATTTGAGAGAAAAAGACCATTGGTGTACATTGAAAAAGTCAGAGTTTTTAGTTCAGCTCATGAAAAATGGGAGCAACAATAAATGTTGCGTTTATATTTTTTGTTCATAATATATCTTAACATAGCTTGTTTTTCTATTCAGGGTTATCTATTGACTATGAAATGGAGCAGCTGTACTGGATCAGCTCAGGAAACAACACCATTAATCGATGTCAGCTTGATGGATCTAAACTGGAGATCCTGGACGGGGTTAAAGGCAAACTTACCAAAGCTTCTGCACTGGCTATTATGGGTAGGTTCAGAAGGACAATAGTTTTTGTATGCTATGCATATTTTGTTGCGTTAGTGTTCATAATCACATGTGGGTGTTGTTTAAATTTTCCCGAGTTGACTTTATACTCACCCATGAGTTATAGGATAACTTAGAAAGTATTTCCGTCACTGTAGGAGACAAACTCTGGTGGGCTGACCTGGGAACGGATAAAATGGGGACCTGCAGCAAGAAGGATGGCAGTAATTGGAAAGTTTTGCGCAACAACACCTCACCGATTATGCATATGAGGATCTATGATGAGGATGTTCAGAAAGGTAATATCAGTTGGAAACAACGTTTTCTATCAAGCATGTTCAAATTTAATTAACCTTACACATGAGAGATAAATACAATTACCGCAACTTTTTTAACTGACTTCCTGATCTTTTCTTTTAGCGGGTGTCAATCTGTGCAGTAACAACAACGGTGACTGCTCACAGCTGTGTCTGCCCACCTCTTTAACAACTAGATCTTGTATGTGCACAGCTGGATACAGCCTCAAAACAGGGAAGCAGTCCTGTGAGGGTAAGCTGCTTTTTCATAGCTATTATTGTACATTTAATGTTTTGTCCTAAAAAAACAAAACCTTACTGTACTTTTTCTGAGCAGGTATGGGATCCTTCCTGCTTTACTCTGTTCATGAGGGAATTAGAGGAATACCACTTGACCCAGGAGACAAATCTGATGCCTTGGTGCCAGTGTCTGGCACGTCTCTGGCCGTTGGCATTGACTTCCATGCTGGTGAGTGTCACCTAAAATTATCAGTAAATGGATGGCCTATCCAGAGTGACAATTTAAAGCTGTCACTGTCTCCTCCACAGAGAATGACACCATCTACTGGGTGGACATGGGACTGAGCACAATCAGCAGGGCGAAGAGAGATCAAACGTGGAGAGAGGATGTGGTGACCAATGGCATTGGCAGGGTGGAGGGCATAACTGTGGACTGGATTGCAGGTGTAGTCATTACACGATTTAAACTGGTTTTATTTTATTTTTTATTTCTTGAAAATTAGCTCTTCCACATACCTATTTAAAGCACATCTGACTGTATATATATTTTTCTTTCACAGGAAATATTTACTGGACTGACCAGGGCTTTGATGTGATTGAAGTGGCCAGGCTCAATGGCTCATTTCGCTATGTAGTCATTTCCCAGGGTCTGGACAAACCCAGAGCTATAACTGTCCACCCAGTCAAAGGGTAAGTTTAAGTCTGCCCTGTGTCATAAAATACTTTCAAAACTTTATATTGCTAACTCCCTTTTCACTACTCTTTTAAAATGTCCTGTGTGGATCTGTCTGCAGGTATTTGTTCTGGACAGAGTGGGGTCAGTATCCCCGTATTGAACGCTCTCGGTTGGATGGCTCCCAGAGGTGGGTCATGGTCAACACAAGCATCAGCTGGCCAAATGGAATCTCCGTTGACTACAAGGTGTGCTTAATTAAGACCACCCTAAACTCATTTGTTTTTGTTAGGACAGAACATTTCCAAAGTTATTTAGTGCAACGATGAGCCTTTGACTGTTTTTTTTTAAATATCTGATTAAAATGGGTATAATTAACTTACCGTACCTAATGTAGTGTCTACTTAACTTAGCAGACAGCTAGTCTTTCCTGGGCTACTCTATCATAATCTTTTGTTTTCAATGGTGTTATCCGAAGGCAATTCTTATTCTGTTTTGCATTGCAGGCAGGTCAGCTGTATTGGTGTGATGCTCGAACAGATAAGATTGAGCGCATCAACCTGGAAACTGGCCAGAACAGGGAGCTAGTGCTGGCCAGCAACAACATGGACATGTTTGCAGTGTCTGTATTTGAGGAATACATTTATTGGAGTGATAGGTATTTTTTTTAACTCAATGAACCTCCCAAAAAAATCATATTTCCATCTGATGTTATTTAAAAGTTTTATTGTCTGGTTTATTTTTTAGGACTCATGCTAATGGCTCCATTAAGAGAGGTAGCAAAGACAATGCTACAGATGCTGTGCAGCTCAGGACAGGTATTGGTGTTCAACTAAAAGACATCAAGGTCTTCAACAGAGACAGGCAACAAGGTGAGAAAAAAAAAATGACCAGCAGTAAATTAATAAAATATTTCAGTACCCAATTTAACTCTTTAATTCAGACATTAAATAAATGCTTGCTTATTTACTGAACATGTCACGATCTCTGCAGGCACAAACATATGTAAAGACAACAATGGTGGCTGTGAACAGCTGTGTCTCTATCGTGGCAACGGGGAGCGCACCTGCGCCTGCGCTCATGGCATGTTGGCAGAAGACAACCGCAGCTGTCGCGACTATGACGGATACCTGTTGTACTCAGAGCGAACCATACTGAAAAGCATCCACTTGTCTGATGAGACAAACCTCAACGCACCAATAAAACCGTTCGAGGACCCGGACCACATGAAGAACGTCATTGCCCTCAGCTTTGATTACCACGGGGGTGGAGGGAAAGGAGCCAACCGCATCTTCTTCAGTGACATTCACTTTGGCAACATCCAAAAGATCAATGATGATGGCACAGGTCGCAAAATTGTGGTGGACAGTAAGTGTTGAGTCATCAGTTGAATGTCGACTGCTTGACATTCCAAAACAAAATGTTTAACCTTATAGGACCCAAGCCCTTCTTCACCAACTCTGTATATTTATGATTTAGTTGTACAACTCTTGGGCGCCACTGTTTTCAAACTCAGTAATTTAATATATTCTTCTACTTTCTCAGAAAACATTATGCATTTCAGCAACTCAACCACTAAAATTCAATTAAGTTTATTTATATAGCGCCATGTCACAACAGAAGTCATCTCAGGGCACCATACAGAAACATTGATATACATAAAAAGGAAGCTAACACTATTTATCTGAGGAGCAGACTGCTTTGAGTTTAATTTCATCACAGACTCTCATCTTGAGCAAGCATGAAGACAACAGTGTTTAATAGTAATTAAGAGGGTAGCTTTCTTTTTTAGTAGTATATAAATCTGACTGTCGTCATCATAGCAAAAGATGCCATGCTTCCTAAGGATTGAACCCAAAGGAAGTAGGTAATGGGAGAAAAGCAGGGAACCTAAAATAGAGCTCTGTGGGAACGCGCCCCCCACCCCCAAAAACAAAACAAAACAAAAAACAAAAACAGGAGCAGTGGAGTATTCAAAACCAGCTATGTTGACACACATGGTTCTCTTTGCCAGATATGACCTAAACCAGTTCAGTGCAGTTCCACAGATACCCAGTTGGTTCTGTAAACTTGATACTAAAATGTTGTGGTTCACTGTATCAAAGACAGCAGTTGGGCCGAGCAGGACAAGAACTACATATAATTACAAATAGCTCTGGTAAAACAGCAAACTGCATACAGAACTGCTCCTGCTGAAGGCAGAACCAGCCACCATGTAACGCTGATGCAACAGACTCAACACATAACTGAGAAGCTTCTTGTGCATTAATAGAAATTTAAAACACTGTAGGTTGTCACTGAAAGAATACTTGCTCACAAACACACCCAATCTCTTCTTTTACTTGTTTCTACACAGTGTCTTTTTATTCCTGTTCTCTTAGAATAATTCAAAATTATGTTGAACATTATCCATACCATGCTTGTTTTACCACAATTCAAAACTAAGATTCTTATAACACCAAGAAAAGTTAAGAAATACTCATGTTTTGTGAGTTTATTGTCATGAATTGAGGTAAGGGTTCTGAACTGTAATACATATAACCTTTGCTGTATTTTCATCTTCTAATAACATCATAGAACAAGAAGACATTCTGCTTGCCCAAAAATCTAATTCTAAAGACATTATTAAAACCTCTGTAACACACACACAAGCTGTGGGATGAAAAATCATTTTACAATTCATTGGAATGTATTGCTTGGAGTGTTTCATTATATTTTCATCATGAGAAGAAATTATAGGTACATACATACAATATATAGACATAGTAATATCATTTGATTCAGTCCGTTAAGTTGGTATTAAGCAGCAGTGTTTTCCTTCTGGTTTGTCAGTTTTGACCTCTTTCTGAGGTTGTGTCCAGCTCAAAGGGCTGTACTGTGTCTCTTCTTGTTACACATGGACAATCAATCAAATTGCTTTTGCACAATGCCCACTGTTCTCTTCCTAACTTTATTAAGTCCCGTCTAAACTTATGAGACATGAAGCCGTACAGCACAGGGTTTACCACTGCTACTGAGGAGGACAAGAGTCTGGCCAGAAGAGCAAAAGTGTTGTAGCCTGGTGAGTCTGCTACGCTTCCTCCAATAATGGAGAACATGAGGATATAAGAGGGCAGCCAAAGCAGAGTAAAGATTAGGACCAGGAGAGCTGAAGTGTGAGTGACTTGACGCTGATAACGTTCCAGTTGTGGGGCATTACCTATTCGACGTGCATGTCTAAGAAAGCAATAGATTTTAGCATACATCAGTACAATGATGCCTAATGGTAGAGCAAAGCCAAAGAAAAAAAGGGCAATGCTATAGACCAGCCGGCTGAAGTCGGACAGGAAGGCAAAGCAATAAACTGTGCTGGAAAAAGAAATTGTGCGGAAAGCAAACTGTGGTGCTGCTAACGCCGAGGCGGGTATCCAGAGCAGTGCAACCGTCAGTTTAATTCTTCTATGCATACTTGACCGGTATGTCCAGGTGGGGTGCACTACTGTAAGGTACCGTGTTACTGCTAACGCTGCCAGGGTAAACACAGAAGCAGCTGAACAGGCAACGCTCAAGAAACTGATGGCTTTGCACAGGAAGTCCCCAAAAGGCCACAAGCCCAGGGTAATGGCAGAGGTATGAAAGGGCAGGCAGAGTAGCAGCAGCAGGTCCGCAGCACTCAGAGCCAGTAGCAGAGTGTCTGTACCATGAGGTGGTTGACTTTCTTTCTTCCTCCTGCCAGTAAGAATAGTCATGACCAGAGTTTGCCCCACAAGTCCAGTCACCAGAATCAGCCCATCCAGAATGGGCACCAAGGCTGTAATCAAAGCCTCATGCCTATTGTTCATATCGTCAGGGTCACTGATGTTTATTTGCTGTTTCAGAGTCTCCATTGATTCAAAGTTAAAGCCTTTTAACCTCATACACTGTCTCAGTTGTATATCCGAACAGGACACAGAATCTGGGTAATTAGTCAGTTTAATTTATCTACTGTGCTCTCAAAGGAAGAAAATAACAAAGACATATTTTTTTTATTTTATTTTGCTTTTTTGTTATATTTTAGTCCTCAAAAAATGTCTTCTTCCTGAGTCGTGTAATGAATGGTCCTGCTGATGTCCTCATAATCTCTAAAAGAAAATTATATTGTTAAGGGAAAATAAATCAGAGGCATTCAAACGCATGATCATGTGATCTTTAAAATCAGCCCTTACATTATATCTTCTTAAAAAAAAAAAAAATAAAGCTGCATCAGCATGCGTTTCATCCAAGGAGAAGCTTTTTGTATGAAAACTCAGATGTCGATGCAACAGATCTTCTGTGGTTCCATCGATTCCTGAAACCAGGCAACAGTAGACAAATCCATTCGTGTGGATGCTATCAGATATTTCTCTTTAAAAGCAGTCAATGCTACTTGATGCAAAGTGCTCACCACGGCTGGAGGCGTCTTGTCCATTTAGAAGCTCTTCAGAGACTTGTAGCATGTAGATTCCTCTAGCAGAGCAGTTACTTTAGGATTCAAACAGGAACTGTAATCCTTAAAAGGGAAAAACGGATTACCTGGTGGTTGTAATAAAAATTGACGAAAAAAAAACAAGTAAATCTCAGGTGTTCATGAACTTCTGTAGTACTCCTAGGATGATATAAAATGCTTTGGTCTGCGTACTTATATTCTTCACAACAGGTTCTGTGCACTGTTTGCTCAGTAACCAGGGGATAAGCAAACTTAGATAATGGGAGGGCACACCATAATGTCTAACATTACGTAATACTGGTCTGATCACACAAAAATGTATTGATCACCACACAATCAAACAAATTCAATTTCTCATTTCTATTTTGCATAACTGGAGTCACAAAAAACAAACACATTTTGTTAGTGTGACTGTTTTGTTCTCTGGCAGTC
Source organism: Hypsolebias antenori (assembly GCA_031762315.1). Lineage (NCBI taxonomy): Eukaryota > Metazoa > Chordata > Actinopteri > Cyprinodontiformes > Rivulidae > Hypsolebias > Hypsolebias antenori. The sequence continues at coordinate 20,472,545 of JARVGS010000127.1, forward strand.
TTTGAGTTGTAACTTTATTGGCAAGGCATTTTCAAATACCTTGAATAAATATTGATGACAGCGCCGTAACATTTACTGTACAGTATCTGAAATGTTTATTAGCTAGCAATGGTACTTGTATATTTTCAGCAAAGAAAAAACAGGGAGTTAAGGTTTTTGTTTGCTACAAGTGGTCATAAAGGCGGTTGGTAGTATAACTAAATGGAGAGGGCTCCACGCTTTAAGTGTAATGATCCAAGATGTTCATTCTGTTATCTTTCTCATGAAACTAACAGATAAAAATCGTTTTAAATAATACCGTATACGTTTTATGCCATTAAAGTTCCATTAAAATAATCCAGGTAGAAAAATCCAACAAAGTTGAGTCAGGTCCTCTGGATGTTTCTTTTTGTTGAAACGTTTCATCCTTCACCCAAAAGACTTCACCTGTCCAAGGAGCCACAACACACTCAGTATTATAAACAGCACCTTCACACAGTGCGCCAACCAGTTTGATGGTGCCAAGATGGTTTCTGGAGCCCGCCCTCTCCCTCGCCGACTCGTTTTAAGGCAGTCATGGCCAAAGTGGTTCAAAATATCAAAGCACCGTCAAACTGGTTAAAGGAAGGAATAGAAATAAAGATGAGGATTTACCTTTTTAAAATTTAGGTTAATGTATTTACCCTTAAAAAAGATTCAAGCTGTTTCAATTGCAATTTTTATCCCCAAATTGAAAAAAAAATCAAGACCACGACTGAAAGTAAACAAAACGTACAGTTGTGTTTAATGCGCAGGCCAAAGAATGATCAGATGACTGACAATTTTACAGTCTTTCCAAAAAAAAGCAGCTTTGTAATACACTCAGAGCCGGGATGTATCACTTTCAGTTTTAACATTCCCACAGCTTGTTGTTTCACATTAGTTAACACAGGCAGAGACACCTAAATGGCATGTCCCAGCAGCTCTCTAATGAAGCACAGACAGAAATGGAAGCTTTGTTGAAAGAATCTATTCAATGTTTCTACTTGCGTTCCTGAAGTTATACAATTTTTAGGTTGTGAATTTTTCCTACACTTGTTGTTAAAATGTCACCATAGTTCCAGCTTCCTCTTTGTTTGTGTCACAGATGTTGGATCGGTTGAGGGCCTGGCGTACCATCGAGGCTGGGATACACTCTACTGGACCAGTTACACAACGTCCACCATCACTTGCCACACTGTGGATCAGAGCCGGTCTGTGGCCTACAATCGCAACACCGTAGTCACCATGTCTGGAGAAGACCACCCCAGAGCCTTTGTGCTGGACGAGTGTCAGGAGTGAGTCAAGGATGTCAAATCTCTTTTATTTTATTTAAATTTTTTTTGTGCAGCAGATTTATTTTAGTTCAGTCAACCTTCGTTTGGAGCTCTCATCATAAGGCTTGTCATTTGCTTGTTCCCACGATAGCCTCATGTTCTGGACCAACTGGAATGAGCAGTCTCCCAGCATCATGAGGGCCTCCCTGAACGGAGCCAATGTGCTAGTGATAATCGGCAGTGACATTAAAACTCCAAATGGCCTGGCTATAGATCACCGTGCTGAGAAGCTCTACTTTTCTGATGCCACCCTGGACAAGATTGAACGCTGTGAATATGATGGAAGCAGCCGTTATGTAAGGCAGTTCTGTAATTTGTTAATTTGTTCCCATGCAGGGACACACTTTGTTCTTAAACTGAGTGGATTCTCCTGCCTCAGGTCTTGCTGAAGAACGAACCTGTCCACCCGTTTGGCCTGGCTGTGTATGGAGATTACATCTTTTGGACTGACTGGGTGAGGAGGGCTGTGCTCAGGGCTGACAAGTTCACAGGAGGAGAAATGAAAGTTCTGCGTGCCGACATCCCCCAGCAGCCGATGGGCATCGTTGCGGTGGCTAATGACACCAACAACTGTAAGTGTCAAATATAAAATAACTCCTGATTAATGAATGTACAGGTGACCCCCGGTTACCGGCGTTCCCGGTAACCGGAGTTTCACGTATCCGGCCCCCCCCCCGCCCGT
>JARVGS010000127.1:20490795-20501507 GCA_031762315.1 Hypsolebias antenori
GGTCCCTCTTGTAAATGAGTCCCCGTGGCTCAACGAGGCTAGCCTGTATAAATAAAGGTTGAATGAATGAAAAAAATCCATACCAAATGTACAATGTAAAGTCTTAATAATATGCCTGTTTTGAATGCAGGAGCTTCAGTTTATGGCTTTTTTTAATTTATATTATTTGTATTTATAACTACAAACTAACAAAAAAATTGATTTGAAAATGAGTTTAAATCAATTTCAATTTGACCTTCAGAAAGCCTGAATAATTCTCAATTATGATTTCTTTAAAATGTTACAAGAGAGTCCGACTCCTTTAAGGCAAAATGTAAAGAAGGATGACTGCAGAGCTTACCACAGTGATTAATGTATCAAATAAAATTAAATTCAAATTTGGCTCTTTTCATTCTCTCACATCCCCCTCTGCAGTGTCTAAAACCATTTTTGTTAATGTTACATTCTTGTCTTGTGTTTTGTGCTGAAATTTAAAAACAGCCTCTGTGCTTCACCTGGTTTTGTCATTGCTGTCAGTGACACGTGTTTCTTTCTGTAGAGCCTCGAAAATGTTCAGAGAGCGAGTTCGCCTGCTCAAATGGCCGCTGTATCGCCGGGAGATGGAAGTGCGATGGCGATCACGACTGCGCTGATGGATCAGATGAGGTGAAGTCTCTTCCTTTTCTGCTTTTACAGCTGCTAAAAGCTTTGCTAGAGACAAAAATCAAACTTAAATGGGTTTTTTTTTTAACTTGACAAAACTACAAGAGGAACCAGTTCATACGAAGAAACTTTAGAGTTTATAAACTAACTTTTAGCATTTCTGTTACACAAACAGCCCTAATTTTCAATACTTTTAGCACATCGTTGTAGATTTCTAACTAAATCCTGGCTCTTGGATCTTGTTGTGCTCATTTTTAGCACGGCTGTGATCTGAAGTGCGACAGCAACCAGTTCCAGTGCAAGAGTGGACACTGTATTCCGATCCGCTGGCGATGTGATGCCGACGTTGACTGCATCGATGGCAGTGATGAGCAGAACTGCCACAGTGCTGGTACACATCCACACTTAAAATAACAAAGATATGCAACTGTTTTAACAATTGTAAAGACAATCTCTTCCTTGTTCTCCTGTTTTCTTAGCTCCACGCCACTGCCCTTCAGATGACTTCCAGTGTAACAACACCCTGTGTAAACCACTGGCCTGGAAGTGTGATGGAGAAGATGACTGTGGGGATAACTCTGACGAGATCCCAGAAGAATGCAGTCAGTGCATTTTTTTTTTACCTCCACACATGTTCAGAAGTCATTTAGTCTCATCTCTTGTCCTCAATAATTTTCTGTCTCTTACCCTCGGCTCTGTCTTGTCCTTCGTTTTTATCAGGGAAGTTCCAGTGTCCGCCCACCAGAGTGTTTCGCTGCCTCAACAACCGCGTCTGTCTGCATATGTCCAAGAGATGCGACGGTATTGATAACTGTGGTGACAACTCTGATGAGCTCAACTGTGGTAAGATATATGAACGTAGGGTTTTGAGTAGATTGGTGAAATCGTGCACGGTGATAGCTGACACGTCCGCGGTTGCCTCTACAGAGTCCCATCGAGCTGCTCCCACATGCGAGAAGGATGAGTTCTTGTGCTCCAACGGCAAATGCATCAGCTCCAACCTGCGCTGCAACTTCTTCAACGACTGTGAGGACTTTGGCTCTGATGAGATCAACTGTAAAACAGGTGCCTCTTCGCTCACCGCACAGCTCGAGTTCTGAAACATGTTCTCTCAAAGTGCTGGATGTCATCTTCCAACGTGTGCATTTGATTTCAGACACAAAGCTGAATGACTGTCGCAGTAACAGCACTCACTGTGGAGATGGAGACGAGGCTCACTGTGTCACCAACGGCACTGACTCCTTCTGCTCCTGCAAACCAGGCTTCCAGAAGACAGGACACCGCACGTGTGGAGGTACATATGTAGAAATCTCTGTGACAAATACATAACTGTAAATATATGTGAATGATGTTTACTCTTTAGAAACAAGAAGCGTGACTTGTTTTTCTTTTTCTTTCCAGATAGGAATGAGTGTTTACAGTTTGGAGTGTGTTCCCAGATCTGCAACAACACCAAAGGCTCTCACAAATGCAGCTGCTACAAGTATTTCACCAGGATTAATGACACCTGCAAAGCTGACAGTGAGGAACTGCACCCGACCGTCCTTTAGACCATACGGTCATCTTGATTGTAGGCTTCTCAAGTTCCTCCCTCTTCTTGCAGATATGAACAGCAGTCGGCAGATTCTCTACATAGCTGATGATAATGAAATCCGGAGCCTGGATCCTGGGATGCCTAACTGGCGCTATGAGCAGATCTTCCAGGGCGATGCAAGCGTCAGAATTGATGCCATGGATCTGCACGTCAAGACAAACCGCATCTTCTGGACCAACTGGCACACCGGACACATTTCCTCTTACGATCTGTCAGGTTCTACGTCCTCGTCTTCCTCCAACTCTCCGGAGAACCGACGCCAAAATGAGGGCAGGATCACCAACCTGCAGGTAAATTTGGTGAAACGTGCGCTGTATCACCTTTAAAGACCTATGAGCAGTCTGTAAAGGCCTTTCTGCTCACGTCCAGATCAAAGAACTGAAGATGCCCCGTGGTATAGCTGTGGACTGGGTGGCTGGAAACCTATACTGGACAGATTCTGGTCGAGATGTCATTGAAGTAGCTCAGATTTCAGGCCAGCACTGCAAGACCCTCATCTCTGGCATGATAGATGAGCCATATGCTATTGTAGTGGATCCACAGCGAAGGTAAACAATGTTTTGGATTTGTAAACGAGCACATTTTTGTCAAGCCTTTTTGGTTTTGTCATGGTGTTATTTCTCTGTAGTACCATGTACTGGGCAGACTGGGGTAACCATCCTAAAATTGAGACAGCTGCCATGGACGGCACTCTTAGACAAACGCTGGTCCATGAAAACATCCAGTGGCCAACAGGTCGGTACTGTTCGAGCACCGAATGAGTTATTTAAAATTAAACTGGTCAAAGTAAAGAAAAGCCCAGCTGCGCATTCACGTTTCCACATCTCTTTGTTTGTTTCTGCAGGTTTGGCGGTCGACTACTTCAACGAGCGTCTTTACTGGGCTGATGCTAAACTGTCCGTCATCAGCAGCGTTCGTCTGGACGGCTCTGATCCTGTTATAGCTGTGTCTGGCATCAAAAACCGTTGAGTCTTTTATGCACTTTTCAAACTTATATGAATCTAGAAAACTTAATATTGCAACAATAACACACTACCTGCATATTTAACTTTTTTTTTTTTTGTACTTCCAGACTTGTTACATCCCTTCAGCATAGACATCTTTGAGGACTACATATATGGAGTCACCTTCATGAACAACTTCGTTTTCCGGGTCAACAAGTTTGGCAAAGGCCCAATGGAGAATCTCACTACAGGCATCAATCACGCCACTGACATAGTCCTGTACCACCGTTACAAGCAGCCAGACCGTAAAGATCACATGTTCTTTTTCACCTATCTCAACATTTTGTTTTAAACATATTCTGTACATCTGCAGAACTTATTATTGTCTGGATGTCTTGTTTCGCCCTCTATCAGTACCTAATCCATGTGACAAGAAGAAGTGCGAGTGGCTGTGTCTTCTGAGCCCCAGCGGGCCCGTCTGCACATGCCCGAACAACTACATCGCCAACAACGGCACGTGTGTGGAGAGGCCGAGCCCCACCCAGTCACCATTCTGTGAGTTTGCACTTGAATGGTGCATGCACGTTAAAGCTGTATCTCTGTTCTGACAAACTTGATTTTAAATAGTGGATTCATGCTCTCTCCCCCCATATGCATACACACACAATTCACAGCACCACCCTCGGGACCCTGCAACATTCAGTGTCAGAACGGTGGAAGCTGCTTCCTCAACTCCCGTCAGGTGCCGAAGTGTCGCTGCCAGCCCAGCTACTCTGGAGAGCGATGTGAGATCAACCAGTGCAGGGACTACTGCAAGAATGGAGGCACCTGCACCGCTTCCCATAGAGGTACATGATTTTCATCCAAGCTGAATGTCTGTCTGTCTCCTTTCTCTTTTCTAAATCAGTCTTTTAGGATATTTTAAGCGTTTGGATTCAAGTCTAACACGGTTGAGTCAGGTCCTCTGGACGTGCTCTCCTTTGTTGAAGCGTTTTATGTTATATCTAAAAGTCTGCAGGCCAGCGGTCACTCTTTCAGGGATGAAGATGTGCACATCCTTGATAGAGGGGAACGCTGGTTTGAGAGAGGACTAAAGGAAGCCATCTTTGTGAAAAGAACCTGCCCGTTGTTAAACAAGGGGATAGGCCTCCATGTTCAACTGTCCCCCTCTTACAATGCTGTTACAGTATTACTAGTATCACTTAGCCCCCTGGGAATAGCAGTCGGCCATCACGGCACTAAATATCGGTTGTTAGGCTGATGGTCCTCCTTTTGCATGTAAATAAATAGTTCTGGATGTCACCAACAAACTGGTTGATCCACTATGATACAGTGCTATTTATAAGACTGAGTTAGTTGCAGCTCCTCAGACTGAAGAAGTCTTTTGGATAAAAGATGATGCATTTCAACAAAGAAGAATGTGTCCAGAGGACATGACTTAACCATGTTAGACTGATCCATCTGGATTATTTCACATGCATCAGTACATTTAGATTAAAGGAAAATATTTGACTAGTTCTTTAGTGCAACCACAGTTTTGCAGTACAACATACTCTGGAGTAGGCTGAATAAAATTTAGTGCAAATGAAAATAAATTGGTCTTTTAACAAATTTTTGTTCTTTCTTTTGTCTTACTTTTGTTGAAAACATTTATGTGGCATTTTAATACTTCATAGAAAGTGTCACAGAAACAAATATTTGTAAAAAACAATAAAATGATTAAGAATCTGCAGAGAAAGAATTAAGCAGATTGTTTTCTCTTTTACATTTTTATGTCTGTCATGTAAACCCATTTAGTTAATATAAAGAAAATCTGTCTAATTCTCAACTGCACTTATTCTGTATGATCTGCTTGTGTTTCTTTAGTCATTTAATAAATATCTTACCTGCTTTGAAGGTGCACCCACTTGCAGATGCCCTAAAGGTTTCACGGGACCCTACTGCAACCTTCAAACGTGTAAGGATCATTGTTTGAACGGAGGCAACTGCTCAGTCAACATGGGCAACCAGCCAACCTGCAGCTGCCCGCCAGCCTACCAGGGAGACCAGTGCCAGTACAGTAAGTGGCAGCGCTTGCATATCATTTTAGATCATCTTTAACGATTTGAGATGATAAAATATGTGCAGCAACAAAAAGGGAATCAGTGACGGCAAAACAACAGATCACACATTTCTCCTTTAAAATAAAGTTAGTCCACTGCAGCAAGTACAACCATGCATCAGCCTGTGTCCGGCCTGGATCCTGCATCAACAGCTGTTTAGCATCGTATATCAACAAGACAAATACAAGTGAAGCAACCATTAACACACAAAAACAAAGTATTTGTTCAATGTTATCTATAGGACACAAAACCTCAAATGGTTATTTTATGAACCTTTACCCATTTATCATCATTTTAGCTGTTTGTTGTTTATTTAGTGGTTTTTAGGTAAAGTTACAATAAAAACTTCTCATTCAACAACAGAAAGAGGAACATTGTCTAAAAACCTTTAGGAAAAAAAATAATGTGGCCATGAGAGCAGAAACTAAATGAAAACGTGCTCATCATAATTACCAGAATCATGGCTAATTAAAGGCCAGCAGTACTGATTTATTAGAAAAGTGTTTAAAATGCATTTGACTGTAGAACGGCAGGTTTTCACGTCCGGACTAGTTTAAAGTTTGGACGGCTGTTCTCCTCACCGCTCTTCTTCCTTCTCAGGTAAATGTGAGGGATTCTGTCAGAACGGTGGAACCTGCTTACAAACCTCCAACGGCACCAAACTCTGTCAGTGTTCCTCCCAGTTCAGCGGGCACCAGTGTGAGCTGGACAAGTGTCAGTTCTGTGGGGAGGGCAAGTGCTTAACGCTGCCCACGGGTCAGATTGCCTGCAGGTGAGCACAAACTCACAACTGAAGGATTTCAACAGTTTTGAGTTGGAATTCATTAATTTCATTCAATTAAATCAGTTCGGTCTGTAATGTTGCTTCTGTTAAGGAACTTGAGGGTGATTATGTCATTGTTCATGTGTGTGTGTTTAGCTGTCCCAACGGACACGTTCAGCCCAGCTGCTACTCTTGTTTGAACTACTGCACACACGGCCAATGTTCAGTCGACACTCGAACGCTGCTCCCTCAGTGCAAGTGAGATTTATCCTTCGTCCCAGCTTTACACTTTCTTCTTCTCCTCTCACTGAAACGTTGACACTTGTCTCGTCGTTGTGTCTAGGTGTCATGCTGGATGGGCTGGATACAGATGTGACATTGCAGCTGGTTCTGTGGATTCTCCTGGTTCCAGCAGCAGTAAGTCGCCCACTTCCTGAATAAAGGTTTTGCTGATAAAACACAGACTTTGGTCCTGCTTGCTTCATTTGTTTGCTCACACACAGGTACGGCCTCCATCGTAGTCCCAGTGCTTCTGCTGCTCTTGCTGGCTCTGCTGGTTGTTGGCGCCATCTTCTGGTACAAGCGGAGAATGCGTGGGTGAGTCCTGATGTTAGCTGCTTTATTGCTTTAAAATTCCTACATCCATTTTTTTTTTTGCATTTATTTTTGCTCCTTCTCTGACCAGCTTCTCTTTCCATCTTATATTTATGATAACTTTCTATTTCCTGTCTCTCAGGTCTCTGTGCTCAGGCAAATCTCATTCTCACCGCTTGCGGTAACTTGATAGGATTAAATAATTCACTTGATGACCCACAAATCCCCTCCCTCTTCTTTTATAAAAAGAGACTGGATATGCTTTTTGTTGGTCCATTTGTCCGCTCAGTCACTCAGTTTGTCTTTGCCTGCCATTTCCTGTTTGACGTCCTCAAGGATTCCCTTCCAGTAACCAAAGTAACTGTTATCTAAAGTAAATCCTTCTGGCATCTCCAAATCTTTGCTTGTTAAATGTGTACCTCGTTAGGCTTGTGTTGTGTGCTTACAGAGCAAAATGCACAATTTTGCATTAGTCAAACGTCTTCACAAGCCTGCAAATGACCAGATATTTGCATCGTGAATACCCAGCATTCTTTGTAGTGGACGTGCTGCCATATAAACATTGAGGCTGGTCAAACGGCCTTTTCACAAAAAGGCTTATTTGACCGCCTTTCATATGTCGTCTTGATCATGTGGACTGTGTGTAAATAAGTTCTGGGTTTTACTTAGAAAAAAAATTTTTTTTTTTTGCGTTTGACTTCTTTGATTTATGGTTTTGCCCAGAATCTTGTGGGTTTTATTCTTTGAATCGTTGCTCAAATGATTAATCACGTTGTTTGTGACTGTCTGCAGTGCAAAGGGATTCCAGCACCACCGAATGACAAATGGAGCCATGAACGTGGAGATTGGAAACCCGGCCTATAAGATCTATGAAGGAGACCCTGATGATGACGCCGGGGAGTTGTTAGATTCAGACTTTACTTTGGACCCGGATAAGGTAACAACTAAATTACACTCGTTTTAAACAGTCCATTCATTCAAAGAATGAAATGAACCACACCACTTGTTTTGTTTCCTGGGTTGATCTAGTCTGCAGGTACTAATGGGCTAGTTTTGTTGTGAACAGGGTTTCTGAGTAAAAAAGAAAAAGTAATCCTTTCAGTAGGCATTTCTTAAATTCATCTAAAAAACATTGTTTTTGCCAAATTCATGAAAAATTCACCTGTCGCCTTAACATTGCCAATATTTAAAACAAAGACAATGCATGATCTGAGAGTGCCCTTAGTATGTGATGGGGATGACTCTCAACTACTACCACACAAAAATGTAACTGAATATGTGTCAAATATTACTGAGTTAAATCCATTTTGTGTTTGAAGACTGATTAACTGAGGCGGCCATGTTGGATGGGGTTGACCCCAAAACTGAATCAGTTGTAAACATACAGTGATTACTTGAGAGCTTTAATTAAATCCATTCAGTGGTTCCTGAGATATTTTGCTAACAGGCAAACAAACGCACAGACGCAAACTATTACATTATCACCCGCTGTCATAAAATGTGAATAATACTTTGGCCAGTGGCGTTGTTTTAAAGTGATAAAGTTGTATTGTATTGTAATAATTCATGGATTCACACTCTGCTACTCGAAAATAGAAGAGACATTTGAAATGTATCTCATTTCTGAGCCTTAACATATTTTTCTTTTTTTCCCCATCTTTTTTGTTTTTTGGTCTTTCCCTTTGGGATACAAGGAAAAGACACGAGTGAGACATCATTGCTGCCTGCAGCCATTCTTTTCACTTGATTTCAAATGAGGCTTGCTGCGCTGCTGCTTTGTTCAGTCTTTGATTTGTTCTTTTGTTTGTGCTTGTTTCATCACGATCTGTGCCACATCTTAATATCTCGTGCACGTGCAGACGTAACTACAATAAATTCAGTAATGCAGCAAGCATCTTTAGATAGAGCTGTGCACCTTGCTCCTCTTAGATGTTTTTTGATGCACATCTTTGGGTTGCAGTCTAAAGGAGTAGACAGTAACTAATTAAAAAAAAAAAAAAAAACTTTCCTTCAATTAAAGCCTCAGAAGAAAACAACTGACTGTTAAAGCAGCTTATTTATTTTTCCTCTTAAAACTTCTTTCATATTTAAAGAATGTCTGTGGTGTTGTAATCCTCTGCAGCCCACCAACTTCACCAACCCAGTGTACGCCACCCTGTACATGGGCGCACACAACAGCCGAAACTCTCTGGCCAGCACGGACGAGAAGAAGGAGCTCCTGTCCCAGGGCGACGAGGACACGAGCGATCCGCTGGCGTAAAGCTCAGCTCGGAAAGGACTCTGCCGACATCGCCCTGCCTTTGTCCAAACCCAGCGCTGAGCCAGCGGGCTCTCTCATCTTCTGCCTTTAGCAAATGAAAAGAAAAGCAACTAAAAGAAGAAGGAAACAAAAGAGCAAGAACACTGTATAAAATGTATAAAATGAAGGACTACTTTTTTAAATGATTGCAGTATTATATTTTGTTCTTTGACGACAAAAAAAAAAATCTTGTGAGGGAAAACAAACCATTTTATAGACAATTTATTAGTTTCTTTTTTTCGATTTTGTTTTGCTCAACTCTCCCTCCTCTCACGCATATAGCCACTACCTCTGTGCAAATGTAAAGGATAGAGAGAAACAAGCGGCTGCGGAACAGTTTTAACTTTTTATTTTTGTATGAATCGTATAGGGGAGTTAAAACACACAAAAAAGCATTGTATTGTTCCATCCTAGAAAATGTTGAAAAGTCTTGTTGTTCATAAAAGAGTGTAGTTGTCACTATGAATGCTTCCTGGATGTTGTCCACATCAAGTGTGTGTGCGCGTGTGTGTGTTTGCTGCTGGAGGGCTTAGAGGCGGAGCTTGACCGAGGAATGCAATGACGTTGAACTGCACATGTACACACAGAGGACTCAACATTCAAGTGATTGTTTTCTTTTTCCTATTTGCACAGACTAAAGTTATATATAAATATATATAAATTTATATTTCCATATGTATGAACCTGTTAACAAAGTGTCTTGACAATAATATACCCAGGAATACAAACGACAGTAACAAAAAGCAGTCTGTACTTTTTAATTCTTTTTTTAAGTCATCGTCTAATTGACGTGATCTGTTTTGGCAGTGTGTTGATGAAGATGATTGTAATTCAGTTCACATTCCAGGATGAAGAGTCTGGGCTGGATGTCCGTGGCCTTGGTTTTAGTGGCACTCTCTGAACAGGAGATGTGAAACTCCTCCAGAATATTCCAGATTATATTGTGTTTAGTGAGATGAGGAGGTGTAAGTCTGTGAATCCACTGAAAACAAACCCATGACTAATAATTAGCAGAGAGCGGTTGCGTTTAGCTTTTGCTCCTCTCGTCTTTTTTGATTGCAGTACTTCCTATCGATGGTACAAACTTCAGCAGGAGATGATTTTATTTGATTTTTTAACAAATGTACTCTGTCTTAGTGCTCTTTCAGTGCATTCCCAGCAGCTGACCAACTTTCTGCAGAACTTTTGTTTAGTTAAATCCTTCGTTTTGCTGCTAACCATTTGTCAGCCTGTTTTTTTTTTTTTTTTTTTATAAATCTCAGCAGTGTTGCTTTGTTTTCACCTCACTACCTGTACCTGCCGTATCACTGCATGGTTCTCCCTCTCACCTAACTTAGAGGAACATCTGATTGTTACCCATCACTTCTTAGCAGCATTTTTTAAGCAGCCATGAAAATTAGAACAAATGTTTCTGTTTGATTTTTTTTTTTTAGTGGCCATAATCCACAAATGTGTGGTACTGATTGTTTTATTTTATTTTTATAGAAAATTTTTTTTTTTTAATAGTGGAAATGTACGATGGCCCTGTCTCTCTGTTATTTGGCAAAAAGGATAGGAAGTGCGGCATCACGGTTTAGCTTTGGTTATTCTAAGAAATAAAACACAAACTTGTAGAAACTGCTTGTTTTGAATGTTGCTTCATCGTAAAAGAAACGTCTTTTTTTTTTTTCTTTTCACAACCCTGGACTGCAACACAAATGCATTAAACAGGAAGCGACGTCTTTCAGTCACTGGACAACACCACGAGTCGTTTCTTGTACTGTATTTGTTTTTT
>JARVGS010000127.1:20524927-20541462 GCA_031762315.1 Hypsolebias antenori
CTTCATAGCATCCTCAGTAAAATGCTTAGCCCCCACTTAGCACCTGCAGAAAAATATCTCTGGAGCCGCCACTGGTTTGTGTTACACACCTGGTCGCAGATGAGGTCCCACTTCTTCTCGTTGTCGTACTGCCGGAGGAGCCGAGCTTTGTCCGGAGGAAGATTCATGGAGTTCTGCAAATATCAAACGTTGGCATCAGTTCACGGCAGCAAGTTGACTTTATTTTTTATTTCTGCTCGTCTATTTGTGGTTGTTGTGACTGAGTCCGCGCTACAGAGGCCTCTGGCGCCAGGAGTAGCGCGCAGGACAACGTTTTAGGGATTTCACGCCGTGACCTGACTTCCTGTGTTGACTTTCAGCATCCTGTAGCAGGAGATGATCCACATCTCCTCCAGTGTGACTCTCACTCGGGCTGCGCTTCGTTTTCAACCACAACATGCTGCTATCAGGATGACGGCCTACTGCCAGATCTGTCATCTTAACCAGCCGTAAAAAAAAAAACACTTCAACACTGTATGAGATGTCCTGAGGCAGACTGTTTACTGAACTCAAATTAAACCCTAAATGTTCCAATTTGTGTTAGGAGACCACAGCATTTAGCCGGTTTATGTTCTCACGACGACTTCAGAAGCCAACACACACTGGATGACAGAAGCTTCTGACTAACTGCTTCCTTCGTAGCACAAAATGCTTGTAAATGGGGAATCTTAAAAAAAGAAAAAAAAAAAGATGAAACTCAACAATAAGAGCAACAACTCAGCAATTTTCTTTTTATTTAATTATTTTCCAGGGGAGCCTCGCCACGACTCAAGGGCAGCCACAAACCGGCTGTGAGCTCGACTTTTTAACCCGCGGCTTTAACTCAGCCTGCTGTCCAGAACGCAACTCGCTCTGCCCCCATGACCCGCTCCAGGCCACATGAGACGTCCACGCTGCTGTTTAGTCAACTTTTCATGGATGGAGAAACCGCAAACATGTCCCCATGGCAACCGCTCAGTCACTCAAGGAGGTAAAAAAAATTACATGGGCGCATCAAAGTCAGTTTCTTGGATCATTCTCATGTGAAGACTAAAGCTGGGCGGACAAGTTTCCATTAAATCACGTCGTTTGGTATGATGCATGTAAAAGCCATGAAACAAAGTACTCTGTGAAAATGCTGACATGTATGAGAACACTGAAGGATGGGGAAAGTAGTGCCAAGATGTTTAATATGGAATATTTTGACAAGACTTAAACCTCACAGAGAAAAAAAAATGTGTGGGGGGGAAGCAGCATGCATTCCAGATGTTCAGAATTACAGGAGGAATGTGTCCTGTTTATAGTAGTAGTTTATGGCGGTAAATTTTCTCCCTCGTCTGACCTGCGAGACGCTCTTTTCCTCTCCGGGGAGACATTTTTACCAACTTCTCTGACTTTGGGAAGGTTTTCATCAGATCTGAGGAGCAGCATTTCCCATCTGCATCGCTCCTTTGATTAACAAGGTCTGAGCAGTTTTTTTGTTTGAAGTTGTCGCTTCATTTGATTTAGAAAACAAAGTTTCATCTTAAACCAAAGTATACAATTTGCAAAAAAAAATCTACATTATTAAAATGCAAAATCATTTTTATTGGTTGCTACTAAAAGAGAAATGGTGAGCAATGATGTTTTTGCTGTGTGCATGTGCGTACATGTCTGTTAGCAAACTATCTCGTGAACCAATGGACACATTTTAATAAAACTCTTGGAAAGTAATCAGCGGATGTTCTTCTACCAACGATTCATTTAAGAGTCAATCCAATTCCAAATGGCTGCTACAACTTATCTCCCATAGATAATACAAAAACAGCTTTTACAGACACTGAGCCGAAACAGGGTGTGATAGTCGCTGAGAGTCACTTACAGCTCCTGCTCCAAGTTTTAACAGATCCTGCAACATACTGCATTATCACATCATGGTCTTTTTTTTTCAAGGTTGAACTACAATTTATAATTCTGCCATTTCTCATTGTGTAACAATCTCAGTCTAATGCACACTCTAATAATACAACCTCTAAGTTCATGTTGCTAATCCAAAAATAGAAGTAGACCTTCACTCTTTCGAGACTTTCATTACTATTACTGCGTTGGGAAACTGTTTGTCTTGGCTCACAAACGCTGCCTGATCATTTGGGATCATCACTTTAAAACCAGTTCATCTTGTCTCCTGCACTGTGCTCCAGAGGGTATAAAATGACACTACCCACCTGCTATTGTAAGCAGCCACCCATAACAGACAAAATAATACAGTTCAGATGTCAAAGAATGGGTAAGGCACAGCATCAGCTCAGTAAAAACCTCAACACTGGATCCTTTGTAGCGCCAGACTCAGGTCAAATGAGAAAGAAAGCCCGTTCAGGAGGGGATGATGTGGGCCGCCTGGCAACACAACAAGCGCTAACATTTTTAGCATTTCTCGCGTATTTTTCTCCTAAAGTGGCCCAAAGGGTCCCAAACTTTGATGTGCTGCTTCTCTCCCACAGAAACCGACCTCTTTTGGCTTCTTATAAACACAGGAAGTAAAAGATTGAATCGGTGTGGGAGAAAGTGAAATGAAATTAGCTCAATTGGGTTACTTGGCTTGAATTCTCCAAACCTTGTCCGAGAGGAAACCCCCTCTCTGCCTCCATTGTGCTTGTTTACATCACCTGAGGCTCTAACAGATGGCTCATAATGACTTCTTTGTGCATTTTTTTTTACTCATCATCACTAAAATACTTTTTTTTTAACCTCTAACAAGCAGTTTTACATCTGAACTCATGAAGCCTGATGCAGAACAGGAAGGAACTATACATTCCTTTTGTTCCTTTGTCTTAACTTAATGGATGGGTATCTCTGTGTGCATCTGGTCTGCACGTTTCCTAGAAAATCAGAATCAAATTACCTGTACTACCAAAGGAGACCTTGCTCCGTGCCTGTTTGCCCCACAGTTCTACTTGAGCATGCATGACTGATCAGACAAACAAAAGGAAGCTGCAGTTCAGACCGGAAATGCTCTGGGGTGGTTATCCAGACTTTTTTAAGTTGAGTGCTTTAGGTCGAGACTAAAAACCTTTGCTGTTTTGGTCAAATCAGTATCTGATTCATTAGTTTATTGTTATTTGTGCCCAAAACTTAATTTAGAATGTATATAAAAAAAAGAAAATGATGGAACATTCCCAAGAGTTGCAGCTTATTCTGCTCAGTGACTGCATTAAGAAATGTATTTCATGAGAGCTCTACTAAACATTAATTGTCTGAATCAAAATATGGTCATGCAAAGCCAAATTATGGCACAAGCCATACAGATGAGGGTAGACACATTTTAAAACAGAAATATTTGAGCCACTGACAAAAGGCAGTCTCAAAGATTGAGCAGTTTAAAGCGTCTCGCTGAGTTTATGGGAAGACATCGAGGATTCAGTGGAGCACTTTAAAAAAAAGTCACAGACAGACCCCCCATGTCTGAGTTGATGGCCACTTCAGACATTCGTTTCTGCAGGACACCTAATCCAAACTGACTTACCATCAGCACTGAGTTGAGTTTTACGACCGACAACTGGAGCTGGAAGCCCCAACAGATACAAACAGAGAAGAGAAGTTTCCTGCACGACCTCAGAAATCCTCACTGCAGAAAATATGTTCAAGATAGATTTACTTCATGATTACTGTGACTGGCCCTGTGATGGACTTGCGACCTGTCCCAGGTGTCCCCCACCTCTCGCACAGTGATTGCTGGACACGGGCACCAGCAACCCTCGCAACCCAAAAAGCAAGAAGCGGGTAAAGCTCATGAATGGATGGATTACAGTACTGTGACCTGTAAATCATCACCAAACAGGAAAAGTTGTGTCAAAAACAAAACAAAGGTTTTGTGCTTTGCCCTTATTCAGCACGAAGTGCACACGACAAGGTGTGTTGCCTTTGGAAATGCACGTGTGTGTGTGTTTCTAACTTTGACAGGAGGGCACACACAGACTAGACTGAGTTATCAGGCAGCTGGGAAAGGAGTGGGAGGCTAAAGAGCTCCTGGTGCTGGACAGAGCCAGTTCTGACGTGGAGGCCCAGACAGAGTCTGCTCGTCATGGGTGGAGTCCAGGAACGAGGAAGGTACGCAAATAATCAAGATCAAATGCATCAAAAACAAGACAAAAAGAGTTTTCTGCATTTACATATTTGACTCATTTATTGAAAATCTACATTAAATGTACATTACATTAATCTACATTGGTCACAAGCCCGCCACACTCGCTGAGCGTAGGTGCAAAGTTTCAACGTTAAGCTTTGAATTAATCCAGTTGCAACATTCTGATCTATTGGAAAAATAAAAATAAGATGTTTAGGATTTTAAACCTTTTGTTGTAACAAATTAACAGCTGCCTCTTCATTTTGTTTCTTCAGTAAAAGCATTGATGTGTATTTTTTTTTTTTTACAAAGCATTGCTATAAACTAAAAAGCAACACAGCTTAACAGAATAGCCAAAATAATAAGTATTAAAACAGCCAAGCCAATGTAAGGTACTGATCTTGACTTCTGACTGAAAAAAGTGGGAAAAAAGACAGAATTATGATCCATTCTTGAAAGAAAAGGCAAAAGGAGGCCAAAAATATATATAAAAATAAAATAAAACATCCAATATGTGGATTTAGAATGAGAGCTCAGGGATATTAGTCAGCACCTTGGTCAATGCTAGGCATTGTAGGACGGTGCTATACAAATAAAGTTTATTATTATTATTATTATTATATTAGCCTTGACTAGATAAAAATGATGCTTCAAATCCAACCAAATCAGAAAAAGAATAAATAAATCAAGATCAACAGAAAAATTTATTTACCATGAGAAGTACAGAAAGGTAAAGACAGAACCAAATTTAGGCCTTTTGTTGGATTTATCGTATGTCTGACTCAGTGACATACAGGATATGAGTTCATGAGGTAGAGCCCGTCAAATCAGGTGACCAGCATAAATGAGATCACTGATGCTAAATGTAAGTGGAATCAGTCACATGGAACCAGCTTTATAAAAATGGATGTTGCTGTCAGCACTGGTGTTTGGATTCCTCTGTTTCCGTGGCACTCAAACACAATGAGAGGACACAGGATGTTGCCGTCAGCGAGCGGCAGGGACTTCCGTCACGCTTCAGGAAACCCAGAACTGCTTTGAGTAACGTCAAGTCGGCTCTGCAGCTTCTCCATGTGCAACTCAAATTCTTAAAGTCTGTATACCCTGCGTCAACATGTAAATTAAAAGAATCTCATGAACCAATATGTTATCCAAACTGGAACAAACAAAAGTTTAAACTAATGAATCAAAGCTGTTAGAAAAAATATGCTAATTTTAAATGTTATGGCCACAGTGCAGCTTTAAAAAGTTGGAACAGAGCCATGTTTACCACTCTGAAGCATCCCTGTTTGTGTCTGTATATATTTATGAGCCAGACCAGCTGCTGGGGTTTTTGTCAGATCCAAGCTGTCCAACAGCCCCGAGTCTTCTGACTTTTCGTTTCACGTTGCATCAAATGTCAACTGGTAAGAGATCTGGACTGCAAGCAGACCAGTTCAGCACCTGGGCTCCCACTACAAAGCCTTGCTGTTCAAAGCCTTACCTGAAAAGATGCCACCTGGATGGGTGCATGTATTATTATAAAACCTGTGTACACGTTTATTTTCCAGATGTGTATGCTGTCCACACCACAGGCACTAATGCACCCCTATACACTGAGAGAGGCAGGTTTTTGAACAGTGCAATGATAACAGGGTTCATTGTGCCTCTCCTCTTTACTATGGAGGACGAGGAGTCTGTGGTTTCTGCAAAGAATTTCAATTTTTGATTTGCCCGATCACAGAACAGTCAGTCACAAAACAGACCTGAGAAGATGGCAGCGTTTCATGTTCACATGTGGCTTCTTCTTTGCATGATAGAGCTTTAACAGGCATTTGGGGATGATACAGCAAATGATGTTTACAGACAATAGTTTGTGGAAAAGTTTTGCAGAGCTCATGCAGTTCAGTTCATAACAGAATCAGGCCTGTTTTAAATCCCCGAGGGCCCAAAGCATCTAATACAGTACTGATATTCAACCTCATCCTTTGAGCTCAGAGATTTCTACAGAGTTTTTTAATTGTTTGATGATACTGTATTATGAACTGAAGATAAGATAAGAGCCATAGAGGAACATGATTCTGAAACCCTGTTTTCATAAATAGAGTTGTTGCAGACTGCCAAACCTCTGTCCATCTTTACTTCAGAGAGCCTTTCGTAACGGCTCCCATCCTCTGACCTGTCGTTTATGTTGACTAATTTAAATTGTGACTAAAATATTGATTTACGAAATTTGCAAATCATTGCGTTCTGGTTAATTTGACATTTTTACACAACTTTGTCAGAACGTGGTATTTATTGCACGCACTGATGTGAAAGGTCGTGTGATTTTGCACATAGCAGTGCTTTTAGTTTGTTTATAATTCTAGGTGCTAATCCCAACAGCCAGGTAAAGTCTCGCCGAACTGAAAAGTGACAGAGTGTGAGAAAACGACATCTGATCACCACGGCTCTTTGGTGAAGTAACCCAAACCCAGAGGGTACAACAAAGCATGCACAAAGATGCTGCAAGGAGAAGAGGCGTACAAAGCACACACACTGCCATTACACCCAACAACAGGTTGAAAACAGCAGAGAAAGAAGCAAAACTGGATCAGTTTTCTTCTCTGTCCACTCCTTCTGATACATCTTTAAAAGAAAAAGCATGGTTCTTTTTTATTAGGGAAAACTGTAGCTTCATGATCTGACACAGAATTTTCCTTAAACAAGAAGCTTTTTCATGACTTTTACCATTATCGTTTGTAGAGCCTCAAATGGCTTATTTAAATTGGATTAATTTAACAAAAAGACTTGAAATGTAGCCAAAAGCAATGGACTCTTACGTCTGTTTCTGCACAGACTTGCAGTATTAAAGGACAAACAAATGGTCAAAGACATTCTAATGGTTCAAACTTTCCCTAAGCTGTGTGGCTTCTTAAATTATGGGCTGCTAAAACCCCATTAAATCACAATTTTGAAGCTGTGGCGTGGGATTTTTGCTGCTTCCTTAAACTTCTCCAGGCCTGAATGCTCTCCAAAGCTTCCTATCTCCTCCCTGTGAACTTATGTCTTCTGTGTGTGACCTCCGAGCTGCTCCACCGGGATAAATAACTTCCAATCTCTTCTTCGCAGCACAACCAAATGAACGCTCCACAAAAACAACAGGAAGGTGGTGAAACGCCGCTTCCAGTTCATAAATCAAGAACCACCTCCTACAGCCCATTTGCTCCTTCGTCTGTTTAACTGCTGATGTGGCCGATGATCGACAGCAGCTATAACTCGGTCCAAGCCCCAAAAATAAAATAAAAAACAATTAACATCACAGGCTTCTTTGAAGGTTAACCATTAGCAGCAGCCTAAGATAAAGAGGGGAGAAACAGTTATGTGAGGTTCAAGGTCCTTTGGAAGCCAGATGTTTACCCATCAGGAGGTTTGTCAGGCAGTTATCTGATGATCTGTCCAGTTTAGTTCTGTTTTAAGCAAAAGGTCTAACACAAACAAAGTGTAAATTACAAATAAAATTAATAAACTAACACTGTTAATCTGAGATATATGTTCGTTCTTGAGAGGTGGGTATCCTGCTTCATCTCCTCCGTGCATCCAGGCTCCATGTAAGCCCCCGGTCAACAGGCGATACGCACGGGGAATGTTGGGAATGCAGGTACACGAATGCCTCGGTAATTCACCCTGACTGGCCCGGGCCTTTTAACTTTCCCTCAGCATGAAGTTTTTCCAAACTGAAAGGGAAACAAATCTCGCCGGAGCTGTGGAGAAACTAAAAATGTCTTCAATTAGACTTTGAGAGGATTTGTCCCTTTGGTGTGGAGAAATTGTGGCAACTAAACGAGGAACAAAAACCAAATAAAAGTCAAAACTCACAAGATTTCATATGACATTATTAGTCACAAGTCTTAAAAATAGGTTCCCCTTTCGTCCTGGCCATGACTTCATTCATTTGAACGTTCAATTTAAGAAAAGGAACAATGAAAAGTCGAGACATCAGAGGGTGAATAGAGCTGTATGTCAAGTACTAAAGGACTGTACATCCTAGGTGGCGTTCAGCTGTGGTCAAGTGGATGTTTAAATCAGCTTACAGCAATTCTTCTGAGCACACCCCCCCCAAAAAAGAGAGGAAAATAAGTGCACAAAGGGCACCGGGGGATGAGGCCCCCTTTCTAAAACAACACTGACTGACAGAGTCCCTTTTGTACTGAAGAGGAAATCACTTCTCCAACATGCAACCTCGGTGCAGCTGCACTGAGCCACATGCAAACCCCTGCTGACACACTCAGCTGCACACACACGCGAGCACACGCACGACAAAAAAGACACTTGCGCACAAATGGCAGCATGCCATTTAAGTGCGATCGGCCCACATTTCAGTGATGTGACCGTGCAACATGACAACAATTCTATTTGAATCAATTCTTGAGCCTTAAAGTTTGATACGTCTCAACTTGTTGCAGTGAGAAAGTGAAGCTGCATACAACAGCTGGCATAAACACAGGAAACAGATGCAAACAGCTGGCCTGGCTCTGTCTAACCACCGCTTGACGATTTTTATATTTAAAATGCAAAAGAGATTAGATTAAAATGCTGAAAATGCATTTGTTTTTACAGAGACCAGCTCTGCCTTCTGTTCACACATACTGCCAAGTGAATTGTGCCGGCTGTTTGTTCCACATCTGTCAAATTAACAATGTTTCCTCTGAGAAAATCAGTGATGAAATATAATACCAGCCTATGGTTTTGCCCATGCGTGTGTGTGTGTTCATTTGTCCGTAGCTTTACCAAAAATATCTCATGAACAACTGAAGAGATTTTAACAAAATAACCAGAAAGTAACATTAGAGACACTCCAATTCAAGATGGCTGCCACAGTTCATCAGTATTCATTCATTCAACCTTTATTTATACAGGTTAATCCCATTGAGCCACTGGGACTCATTTACAAGAGAGGCCTGGTTTTAACAATAATAAGTGATGACAACAGTGGACAACAATAAGTGATGACAACAGTGGACAACAATAGACAATCATAAAGGATGCGTACAAATTGAGAACGAGTGAAAATAAAATGGTATTTAAAAATGATTCCTGTAAACAATAAAATAACTTTAACTCAGTCAATTTTACAGATGTTAAGCAACATTTGGTGTGGTAGTAGCTGGGAGTCATCTTCTACACATATGCCCCTTTTCCACCGCACTTCAGAACCAGTTCTGGAGGCGTGTCCAGAATCCAAAATCCTGCTAATGAACTTTTAATGAACTTTTGTTCACCATTAAGAGTAAGAGTTCTGCAATGAGAAACTCAAAGCAGTCTGCTCCTCAAATAAATAATGCTAAATTAATGTTTTTAATATATGACTGTTTCTGTTCAGTGCCCTGAGATGACTTCTGTTCTGACTTGGCACTATATAAATAAACTGAATTAAATCTGATGAACCAGATCCTACAAAAACATGTTTAAAATTCTATATGTTTCTTCATTTGATGTATTTTCACTCACTGTGTCTGCTTTTATTGTTCAATGTAGATATGTGGTTTTGTTTCTTGTATACAGATTATATTTTAGCTTTGATTTAAACTGTAATTCTTGTTTTGCAATTTGTACATGTGTGGGTTAGCATAAAGTTGAACTAAAGGCCGTAGCTCTTCTTTAAACATGTTTGAGGGAAATATTCCCGAGAGATCCAATAATTTTGTCTATTTATGATTTTTCAGCTGAGTTAACTTTAATCAATAGATTATTTAACAAAGTTAAAGTGAAAACAGGATTTCATGATAAAGCCGGCACCGTTTATTTTTATTCTTCACTGGTAAAAAAAATAAAAAATATATTTTTTACACATAAAATGTTTTTAAAAAAAAACTTTTCCACCCTCCGTCCCGGTCCTCCCGCCTGCCAGGGCTCGGAATCCGGCCTTTGTGAGCACGCGAGGTCGGGGGCCCGAACCCTGGCCACGCGTGCTTCAACAGGTCGGCTGCTCGTATGATCCTCCGCGGTGACTCCACTCGCTCTGAATTTTGTCGTCGGACACCAAACATAAAAAAACGCCCGCACTTCAGAATTAAACACAGTGTTGTCATTATTATTTTAAAATCTTAAAAATAAATCCAGCCGCTGCTCTGAATTCCGAGTAATTGCAAATGGCGGATCGGTGAAAAGTTTCTGAGATCCAGTGACTCCTCCCCCTGACCAACCAGTGACCGACAGTGTTCTGGCGTCACGTTTAGGTGCCGACTCAGCTCCAGCGGTCCCACCAGAGAAGCAGGGACCAAAAAAGGGGGCGAATCAGCCTCGAATCAGCTAAAAAGTATTGTGGAAAAGCGCTCAAAATGTAGCGAGCTGAGCAGAGTTGGTTCTGAGTAGGAGTGGTGGAAAAGGGGCACATCTCCAAAGCAGCTTTAACTCCATACCTTGTCAGCGTAAGATGATTTTACAATAAATCTCTAACATGAAAGTCAATGCTGGACTTGTAGTTCCGACAGTTCTGATCTTTCACTTGAAACTTTGCTTTTTTACTATCTCTAACAGCGGGTGGTGACCTGATGCCAGAAGCAGCTGTGATAACCTCAGTTTGCCTGCAAGGCTGCTCTGATATTGTGTTAACTGTGCAAGCCCTGCTCCCACAATTCCCCTCACACTGCAAGCTGATTAAAACTTTTAAAACACAACCAATTTAAGTCACACAGCAAGCGCTTTCTCCTATTAGAAATGTGGTAGTTATATCTGGCACACACAAAAAGCTGCAACCACTGTTTAAAACAAATAAAAAAAAAAAAAGGATTTATGCTTTTTTTTAACTCATTGCAGCTTGACTCCATTAGATCCACTTGGGAAGCATTTGGTGAAACTCTTCAGCTTTCCTTAAGACTGCAGCCTCAATGAAGCAGTGATGTCAGACAGAGCGCTGGAGTCACACTGTCAGCAAGTCTGACACTGTCGACATGGCTTTATAGTTTTCTCAGCATTTGCAGTCGTTTAAACGTGAGACCCCCTTGTTGAACGATCGAAACGTCCAAAGAAAAGTTGCAACATCACATTAACTGCACAAGCAAGTCAGCGTCAGAGTTTAGAACTTGAGGGGAGTCAGACAAATCATTTAGGAGGGTTTTGGGTGATCGAGTAGCAAAAAGAGTATACCGTGCTGCTGTTTCTGTTGCAGCCTGATGAAATAGGCGCTGTTGGTAAAGTCATTAGAACCAGGATCAGTGGGAGGACGCCAGCTCAAAGAGAATTTTCCTTCTTTTGAGTGGCCTCAGTGGAGACCAGCCCACAGGAATCCAGCGGCGGATCGGCGCTCAGCCAGTCGGGCTTTGAAACGCCACTCACTCATCTCACATCATTTTCAGGAGGACTAAATCATATGGAAAGAGTTACTGTGTGGGGCAGGCACACAGAAACAGAGACGGTGGGCAAATGGAAGGCAGGAAACACTGAATTTGAAGTCCCCCTCACAGTTCATGTGGAATAAAATAAAAAATAAAAAAACCACACTGGAACCCACACACATGAAGACAGAAGTTCATAAATATGTTGCACATCTTCATAAATCTAACAGTAAGGTCAAAGTAGATGTTTAGCTGAACCTTAAAGCAACAGTCTGATTGTTTTAAAGTGGGATTCTGTGAAAAGGTTATGAATGAGTAATGTCTACACTCTCAAACTGCAGGTTTACTTGTGGTTCCTAAAGCTTCTAAAAGCAGCAGTTTTCTGTTATCAGGACCACCGATTTCCAGTTTCTGTCCATGAAGCTGGCACTCCAAGACCAGGATTAAGACGTTCTGTTTTTGATAAATCCTATAGTTTTGGTAGGTCTGGGTTTCTTAAGCCATCCCCTTGTTAGGCTCAGATTGCTGGAGGACAAACTAACTACATCTCCTCACTCTGCTGCTTTTTTACTGTACTTTACTCTCAGTGTTTGTCAGTGTAATTATTGTTGCTGTGAACTCTGTGTCTTTTTTCTCTTCCAGTAAAAACTGTATCTGAACCAATCCGTCTGCGTCTGTCTGTGTCTTATCCCTGGTCTCTAAAACTCCAGCTAGCCAAAGCAAATGATCACCAGTCCTGACTGGTTCTGGTGGAGGTTTATTTCTTGTTAAAAGGAAGTTGTTACTTCCCACAGTCTCCAACATGCTGCTCAACTGTAACATCATAGAAATTAATTGACTGTAATTGAGGGGCGGCATGGTGGTGGAGTTGGTAGAGATGGATGGATGGATGGATGGATGGATGGATGGATGGATGGATGGATGGATGGATGGATGGATGGATGGATGGATGGATGAAATTGGATTACCATCTGACTCTGAATTATGGTAGATTTGTAATTTGGACTTTTTTATTTTATTTTATTTCTTGTATCGTGCCCTCAGATAACTTTTACTTTACTTCTTTTTATAAAAATTAAACTGAAAAGAAAAACTGTCCCAGCATCTTTTTGCCAAAGATTTTAAAGTAGACACTAGGGTCGTGTGTGTGAGCTCAATTTTCCTGCCAGAATATGTGCCTCCCCCTCCACGCTGGTCCAGATGTGACAATGAGGAATGCAAAGATTCCCGGCTAGCAGCATTAGCAGCGGCACACGTCTCTGTCCCTGAAGCCTTTGTTTCATTTGAGGTTTTTTCAGCTGCAGAACTTGAGGTGAGCAAACGTCAGTTTGCAACAAGTCCCTCATCTTTAAACAAAACTTAAAACAGGAAACAGTCCCTTAACGCTTTCAGCTGGATCTACATTTTAAACTGTCCGTGTGCTGACACTTGTGCTATATTAAACAGCTCTAATCTGCATTATCAAAAGCAACTTAAAATACTTATTGATTAATTTACCACTTGATCTAGTCGTTAGCTCCTCAGTCCGGTCAGAATTAAACCCTGTATCTCCAAATGGAGGTTGTTCAAAGAGGCAAGATATGAACTGTCCACAACTTTTCCACCAAACCTCACTCCAAAAGGTCTGAACGAGCCCTTTACTATTACAAAGTTACGCATCAGCAGGAATACAGTTCTTACTGCGAACCAACCGCAGGGACAGATGCCCTCAGAACAATTTTCCCCGTGAAATGAAGGCAGAAAATTCCATCCTGCTGTTTCCATCCACGAAGGACAGAGCTGAGGCTGAATGTAAGGAGAGAGACGAGGCGATGGGTTTAACACATGTTGCTGGTTGGACCTGGCCAAAGCAGACCACATGAAGTAGTCAGATATGCTAACTCTGGGGTCTCACCCCTCCTCCACATGCCTTTCACCATCTACCGTAGAGCGACCCTGTTAAAGCCATTAGAGCAGGGATATTACCGCACTGGCGGAGGCTGCTGCACCCATGACATCATCATGGGCTGCTGTCAGGTCCACTGGGACGTCTGCGTGCTGCATCTGAGAGACAAAACCGAGGGCTGTCCCACCAGAGAGGCAGACACATACATTTTCATCATTGTGTGTCATTATGCAGCAGAAAACATCCCCCCAAAAAATGTAAAATAGCCACTATTTATGGATAATTATTGCAAATGTTGAAGAAAGAAATGTACTAAAAGGAAAAATGTTAAATGCTTCTGATACCAGAGGCTTTTTGATGTGTCTTTATCTCCCAGCAAGAAGCGAACAGAGCAGAGAGAGAGAGGACCATTGTCTGATAAGGGCTAAAATGTACAATGTTGTTCTTTCCCACCAAAGTAAAGGAAATCTGGAGCTATTATGGGGTAGAGTGGGGTGGAGTTGGAAGCTTTAAACTTTTCCCACTCACAAACACAGCTGAAATGTTGAGTCTACTGCTTCATGCTCAGAAATCATCTGCTGCGCTGCTCGGCTGAATATAATAACAGGGATTGTCTTTGTGTTGCACTCAAACAGCCGCCGGCTGCAGGGCTCTGGGCTGTACAGTATGTTGATTTAAAAAAAAAAAAAAAATCAAACTATTATTTCCAGGCATTCTTGATGGGAAATGTAGTTGGCTGAGGAGCTTTTTAAACTCACTTTCATCAAACTTGTCAACAACAGAATGTGCATGGCCTGAGCTGCAGTAACAGTGTTTACAGTGCGGCACCATAAAGACTGTAATTATGTTAATTTGGAGGTTTAAGGAGCCGACTAGCACAGCAGCTTCTTCCTGCTGAATACTTTGTGTCCACAAAGTGTCCAACACTGAAACAAGAAGCAAATGTTAATGTCTGAAGTCCTACTGAGCTTCTTAAACATCTAAAAGTCAAAGTGGGGGCACGCTGTAGGAAAAGCAGAAAATCATCACTGAAGGAAGAGCTGCCATGTCACACAATAAATATACACGAAGACTGATGCTGCATTTACTTTAAATATACAGCAGTTTGAACTTTCTGCAGGGATTGGCTGAGGCAGAGCGGCCCGTTTCGGCCTCATTGGAAAAAAAGTCCTCAACCGGTCCGCTTAATCACAGCCCTGTGGACAAAGTGCGACAAAAACATGGCCTAGGCTTTGCTTTTTTAAGTCTGATCCGAGCCTAACCTTTCAGAATAAATGCTTATTAGCTTCCAAACCGAGAAAAGAAGAAGACTGATGTCACTCTGGTCAGTGCTGGAGAAGAAAGTCTCACACTGTTGCCATAGCAACTTCATAATGACAATAAAACTTTAGGACATGAGTCCGATCCACTGCTTAAAAACATAGAACTTTGGAAAATCGTTTTATTTTCTGCTCATTGATACATAGGATAAAATATAGGGTACAAAGGCAAACTAAATTAAATATAATAGAGAAATTGTCCTCAAAGTTGATTTTTTTCCCCTCAGCATTCCTACTAAAGGAAATGCTTATTTATCAGTTTTTTTTAACAAAGTTATCTGTATTTTTAATTATTTTGTTTCAAAATGTAAAGTGCAAGTATATTATTCTCCTCTACGTAAGTTTCTTTCGGCTGCTCCCTTCTTCAGGGGTCACCACAGAGAGCAAACTCGCATGAAAGATTTGGCTGTTTGTTTTATGCAGGATGCCCTTCCTGATGCAACCTGGGCTCAAACCTGTGACCTCAGGATTGCTCGACCACAACACTGACCACCAAGCTACCACAGACCCCTATTCTATTCTATTCAGTCACACTAGGACCCACTTTCGGAAAAAAAAAGTTAATAACTGTGTCACAAATCTGACACCCCAGCCGAATGCTGTGATGTAAACTGACCTTTTGTTTCTAGCGTGAGCAAAGTTCAGGTCACTTCATTTGGTTTAGTGTTGGCTCAAATGTAAATCTGATGAGACAAATCTAAACTGCTTCATCCTCACACATTCAACCTTGATTTATACAGGTTAGTCTCGATGAGCCTCGAGGGGACCTGTAAGACATGAAAGAGAATCTGTATAATAAAAAAAATACATTTAATCGTCCAGCAAAAACTAAAAGATTGACACTAAACTCTTGTCTTCCTCTCCCCTTCATGTTCTGTCAACATGATCGCTAATAACCACAGAAATTTTTGTAACTAAATACAGAACTGTATTTATGAAACTGGTAGAACTGAGTCATTGAAGGATAGGGTGGTGGGACGAGGGGGGTTGCCAAACGTGTCATTTCTCAGTTTCAAAAAGCCACCTCTGAAACAGAATAACTACAGCCTGCTGCCTTTTTCAGGAGTTGTAATTCAAAATGGCCACCAAAGCCACATCTTACAAGATGTGTTAATGCTCGGGGTACGTGCTGAAGATGACTCTCAGCTACTACCACATAGACTTCCCCTCATTATTGTCTTTCTTGTGCTGGATAATCAGTTAGCGGTGGCAGCCATTTTGAATTGGGCTGCTCCAAATGTCAAACATTTGTAGATGTTTATCCAATACAGGTAGTCCTCGAGTTACGGCGCCCCCGACTTACGTAAACCCGGACTTACGATCGCATCATAATTAATAATTAATAAAAATACTATATTTTATTTTATTTATTTATTTATTTATTTTACATACTTTTTTCATGTGTAGAGCACATTGTTGCAGCTGTGGTTGTTTTAAGTGGCTTTATAAATAACGTATTATAAGTATTATTATTATTTTTTATTATTTTTAACCCTATTTAGTGAGTTTCCGGCAGCTTCCACCAGTTTCCGGTCCGGCAGTGTTGTAGCTCCGGCTTCCACTGGTAATGGCGTCCGTGTGCGCGTGGAGACATGAGCTGTAGCTGAACAGCGGTTTTGCGGAGGGACAAATGGATGAAGGAAAGACGCTGTGGGTGGACCGGGTGAAGCAGCAGACAGCTTAGCGTGACTTGAGGAGCCTTTTGGAGTGTCGACACCACTGCTGCATGGGCTAATGCTAATGCTAGCCCCACCGGACACAACGGGACCTGGCGGGCCAATTAGAGGTTGCTTCGCGCGGACAAATGAGCTGGAACTGAACGGCGTTTTTCTGGAGGGACGGACAAAGCAGCAGACAGCTTAGCATGACCGAAGGAGCCACGATCTCCAGCGTTTTGGAGTGACGACACCAAGCTG
>JARVGS010000127.1:20541562-20554265 GCA_031762315.1 Hypsolebias antenori
CCTTCATCCAAAGGACTTCATCAGTCTGAGGAGCCACAACAAACTCAGTCCCACAAGCAGCACACTCCCATAGCGGATCAACCAGTTTGATGGTGATAAGAGTCTCTGGAGTCCACCCTCTCCCCCATCGACTCCTCTGAGGCAGCCATGTCCAAAGAGGTTCAAAACATCAAAGTTCATGCTCGGGTCAAAAAATGGACTGCAGAGACTCATCAACAAATTCCTGCAGGATTAATAAAGTTCTATCTTCTCAAACTGGTTGTCCCACTGTGTGAGTGTGCTGCTTGAACTGATGAAGTCCTTTGGATGAAGGACGAAACATTTCAACACAAAGAAACCGTCTAGAGGAGCTGACTGAACTTTGTTGGATTAGTTTAAGCTTCTTTGTCAGAAAGAAACTCTCATTCCCAAAAAGTCTCTCAGCCTGAGACTTAATCACCGTTTTCAGTTTTTACTGGATCATAAAATAACTACAAACTACCTGTACGTAAACTGTTTCACAACTATTTTAATTTGTTGGTGTGAGTTGGTTACAAATGATTAAATTATTTAAACATTTTCTTTAAAATAAGTGCAGTAAATATTTGACATTAATGCTAAAAATGCAAGAGTTAAGTTTTTTTATAATCTTTTTGTCATTAAGTCTCTGTGCGGTGATGGACTGGCCACTTGTTTCTGTGCCAGCTCTATTTTAGCTGCGTTCCTCCTTCTGGTTCCACATTTTCATTCAAGTCATTCGCTTTACCCTGATGGTTTACTCAAAATGCAGAGTGAACATCCACGGCCAATTAAAATCCAAATTAGGAGTAGGACCCACCGTCTCTGAGCAGAATGCTAAACTGACAACAAAACACATGCACATGCGACTGATCAGACATTACAGGTGATTAAGTTTGTTACACCTACCCCTGTATCCTTTACATTGTTACTGCTGCATTTAGAACTTGGTGCTTTTTGGACGCTGCTGTATCAAAAATGTTGCGACTATCGAGGCCAAAGAAGAATAAGCGCAACATCTTTAACATCTTTTTAAAATTATTTTAATTCAGCTGCAGCTTTTCATGTTTATCTGAAAACATTTTTAACCTCCCACAGCTGTTGTTGCCCAGTTTAGTTCTGAGACGTGTGGGACTCAAGAAAACGGCTGCGTTTTGTGGACGAGTTGAGCAGACACTTTCAGTGCACGTCACTCATCCCCATCAACTCGGATAATTAGCATTCACAAGAGCACGCCATGCGGAGATGGATGAAACACAGTTTTCCATGTGCGAGTGGAAACTGTGTGCTCCTCCATTCACCTGCGTTTTGTTTGTGCTGCTCGTAAGAAGGACATGGAGTTTGCGTGCTGCTGTTTACGTGGTGCACGATGCATGCGTGCAGTGACGACTATGTGGTGGTGCCTCACGTCCACTGCAGATGGAGGGATGATGAGAAGAAGAAGAAAGGGGATGAGAATGGAACAAATAGTGGAGTCCACGGAGAGGGAGGCTGAGGAGGTCAATGTTGCAGCTGCAGGGAGTGTGGGCTGCTACAACAGAAGTCTTTACTGGTAATGAGAAGTAGGAGGAGAAGAACTCAGAAGAGGAGAGCTGACACGCTGATCTGCTGCCTCATGGTTCCACTGGATGACCAGAAACACCACAACCGTTCACTTAGAGCCCAGTTTATCTCGTATGTGCAGGTGGAGCAGAGCTGAAGGTATGAAGGCAGTAAAATCACATTTTTTTTAATCAGTCTTTTTATTCATTTATCTTTTTTAAATCAAGAAAAGGGAATGGGGAGCGGTGGCGCAGAGAATAAAGGTGGGCCTGTGATCTGAAGATCGCTGGTTCAACACCCGGTACCGACAACATCAAAATGTGGGTGAAAAAGGTGAAAACACCCACACCTGTCTCCACCCTCATCTGCCCCACTCTGGGCCCTTGAGCAAGGCACTGAACCCCCACCATCTGCTCCTCCGGGTGTCCTAGATGGCAGCTCTCTGCTCCACACAGAGGGCTGTGGTAGCTCGGTGTCTGTGGTTGCATCTGGTGTAAAAGTAATCGCCAAGTCTTCGTGCGACTTGGTTCACTGTGGCGACCCCTGAAGACGGGAGCAGCCGAAAGAAGAAGAAAAAAAAAAATCAAGAATACAAACAAACAACAATAAACGTAGAACAAATAACAAAATCCCCTCCCACACCAGATCAGCTATCGGCACCGACAGTTTCAACACAAGTGTCACAAAAATCTATGATCCATAACTTCTCTTGTCCATTCTTCATGAGCTCCATCATCCTACAACCTTTTTTCTGGACCACTTTGGCCTCGGTTGTCCTCAGGCAGTTTCTGTGAGTAGCACTCATCTTGTGGTCCATGATGATTGTTTTGGATGTGTGTGTTAAAAGTCACTTCTGAGACTCCAACAGGAGGTGGGCTTGAAACTCAGCAGTGAATCCTCTGGATGGAGGATGGAACATCTCTCACTTAAAGAAACTGGTCCAGATGATACAATTTCACCTTTTTTGTTGTTATCTACCTGGATGATTTTTTACTTTTTTTTTGTTTTTCTTGTAGCTTGTTGTGAACATTTGTTTCAAAAAGCTAAACCTTGAGAGGAGAGGGAGGTGTCGCTTGTCTGGTCATCACTTGCCACGTACAACCAACCAATATCATCCATTTATCATTTTTTTAAGTTTCAAGGACTTTTCTTCTTGGAGACATTTCTAGGGACAAACTCCTCCACATGAAAACTCAACAAAACATCTCCATGTTGGTTTCAGTTTCCTGCTCTAGACTGAGTTGTTGGTTCATCGTTTCTCTTGGGGGGGGCATTAAGTGAACAGTAGTGATTTAAAGGAGGAGGAATCTGTGCGTCACCTTAAAGCACAGAACAACAGTACGGTTTCTACTTTGGCAGATCGTCAACACTTTCTTGTCCTTTAAGATCTGACATCATCCCGTGGCCCAGAAGTGAAGGCCGAGCTTCACATCCCTCAAGCCCAACCATGTGTTGTGCCACACAAAAACGTGCACTGCTCTCCGCACCAAAGTTTGTCCGTGTATGAGGATGAGCCAGTCCTCCCCTCTTCAGCTGCTCGGCCCCTCCGGCCCAACAGACGATGAACAGAAAGAGGAGGAAGAGGATCGCATTTCCCAGACTCGATGCTGCGCAGGTGATGCAGAGCGCCGGCAGGCAGCAGGAACTAATAATCATCTCCAAGCCCAGGCCTTTCAGAGCATCTCCACAGTCTCCCTGTTCAGGTATTGATTTCAGACTGACAGATGTGTTGATCAGACATGCAGATGTGTCAGAGCCACTTGGGTGATACCAGTCGTGTTTGTAGGGTTCTTTGCAAGCTTCTGTCAATTCATGTCCTTTATTGATGAAGCTGGTCGGAAGATAAATTGGAACTGAAGCGTGCACAGTACGTGGACTGCCACAAAAGTAACGCGAAATAAGACGACCCCTGACCCTGAAGGATTTAGGTTTAACTTGAATATGTTGAACCACCTTGAACGTTTTAATAGGCTCATTTGTGTAGAGCATTTTATAATATATAGTTTTATTTTCTTTTTTGTAGGTGGGTTGTTTTTCAGGTCTAATCAAAATGCTTTTATGTTGAAATAGTGCAATAACTGAGCAGCGCTAGTGGATAGCAAAGTCCTCAAATGTCATGAGAAGATCAGTGTTTGTACAAAAGAAAATCTGTCTCTGAATAAATCTTTAGCTGCATATAATTATGTTCTTTTAGGAGATCAACATTCTGTGTTTTGAGACGCAAAGAGGACCCGTTTGCCCTTTTCTGAACATGCAATCACATCGTAAACCACTGATCGTCTTGGATTCAAATGATTTTCAGCTCTCTCTTTTTGACTTAAAACTCTGCATGAAGTAATAATGAGCAATTCAAACATGCAAAACATCTCGTTGGAGTTTAAGATAACATTTCTGATTCCATCCTGCTCCAGCGTTGTCACGTGTCATTATAGTGCCAGCAGATTTACTACCAAATTGTCATTTTTAAAATAAAAAAAGGCAATTTTAAATTTTTTGCTCATTTTTGAAAGAGTAAAATATTAATTGTAGCTATTATAGCCTCAAGCTTGTTATACTAACAGCCTGTAGCGTAAAAAGCAAATATGGGGCAAAAGTTGCATATTAAACATTTAAGTGTCATAGATTATATCACTATAGAGCTATTTAGTCCCATTATAATTTCAAGTTTAAGGGAAGGAGGGGGCATGGTGGCGCAGAGGTTAGAGAAGGCAAGCCTGTGATCAGAAGTTGCCAGTTCGACTCCCCGGACCAATGACATCAATGTGGGTGGGGAAGGGTGAAACATCCACCCTCATTTGCCCCATAACCCCCACCTTCTGCTAATAATAAACAATAAAAAATAATAATTCCACGTTTATGATTAACTAACATAGTCATGCTCTTTCTTTTTTTTTTTTTTCTGGGGTTACAGGAGGTTTTTAGAATGATGACAAAAACAGTTTCCTACCTTCAGCTGGTGGACTCTTAAACATTATATCCATGTTCTCACCAGACCAATACTCGATTCTGACAATAAAACCTCAGCTTGGTTCAAAGTTTGAATCTAAACTAATTAATAATACCAACAAAAATGGATAGTTAAGGCACTTAAGGCCAGATTGGCACAAAAACAATTTAAATGGTGTCTCTATACCAGGTTTATATCTTATTTAAATAACTGTACACATTTAAAGAAGCACTGCTTGTGTTTTAACAGTATTCAAATGGACAGCTATCTTCTATAATTCTTCATATTTTAAATATGTTTGGAGGGAGAGACCTGCTATTTATTGTTTTGTGGCTAAACTTCCATTTTATGTGAAATAATTTCATCAGTTTCCACCCAGAACAATGTTTGACTCGCAGTCCACGTGACTCATTCTACCATTAATCTTCCACTTTAGTCATTTGTCAAGTCGCATTCTGTCGATTTAATGTGCATCTTTATCAAAAAGCCTGTAGTTTATTGTCAAAACACATCAGAGGCTTCCTAAAATGTGTTTACTTAATAAAGTCATGATTTTTTTTTTCTTAAAATCTGAACCGATAAAGAAAATCACAATTAAAGAAACTTTATATTCAGTATAGTTGGGAATAAAAATGTTATTTCCTTCTGATGTAAAATCTCTTGGACTTTCTTTAGGTGTAATCCTCATTCAGGGCTCTTGTTTTTGTCCCAGACATAGAGAAATGTTTGATCGGAGTAAGAGCGTGACGACAAGTGAAAGAGGATGTGTGGCTGAGAAGCGTTGTCTCTTGGCTTCTAAAAGCAGAAGCTGAAGCATCAGTTTGAAAAATGTGGTGAGCTGGCTGGATTTCTCTGTGCGTGGCGTGTGAAACGGACTCTCAGAGACACAGTGGAACATCTGTCGGGGGCAATGCCTCCCAAGGTTTTGTTTTTTCTCATTTTTCTGGGTTTCTGTCTTTGTTATGAAAGGAGGAGGGATGTTTGTCTGAGCGGATAGCGGGAGGCGGACGGGGCAGCTGGGTTTAAGCTGAAAGGACAAACACCGATCCGACGGCAAAGGAATGAAGAATAAAGTTTAAATACGCCGGAGCTTGACTGCTGTGAAGCTTTCCACACTCATCGTGTTTGCTTCATGCTGACTCGGCTCTTCATCGAAGATGAACAGAAATAAAAAAATAAAAATCTGCGCTCGTGACGTCTCATTGCTGCCAAAGAACTTTGTTTTAAAGCTACATGTTGCTGTGGATAGACATTGTTTCTATCTTTTGACTATCGGAGTAAGCAGCTAAACCTGATTCAAGATGGCTGCCACAGCCAGCTGACCTTTAAACACAAAAATAGCTCTGACTCCAGTAAATTTACAGATATTGAGCAAATATTTGGTGTTACAGTAGCTAAGACTGAACCCCAACACATAGTTTAAGCCAGGACTATTTAATTAAGTTGCTTGAGGGGCCACAGTTATTGAAAGCCACGAGCTCAGGGGCCGAACATCCAGCAGTTATTGTCATTAAGTTTGTTTCATGGTTTCATGTCTAGTTTTATTCAGAAATGAACCCACTGGTGCAGAACTTAGTTCATCCGTGGGCCTGAGTTGGCCCTCAGGCCACCAGTTGAATAGCCCTGATCTAAGCGCTAACAGAACAAGATCAATCATCCATCCATCTTCTGCTTGTTCTGGAGTCAGGTCCCGGGGGCAGCAGCTCGAGTAGGGAGGTCCAGACATCTCTTTCCACAGCCACCTCTAGCTCTTCTGGGAGGACTCCAAGGTGTTCCCAGACCGATCGATAGACTAGTCTCTCCAGCGTGTCCTGAGTCTTCCTCAGGGTCTCCTCCCAGTCAGACATGCCAGAAGCACCTCCCTACGGAGGCGCCCATGGAGCATCCTTACCAGTTAAACCACCTCAACTGGCTCCTCTGGATGTGGAGGAGCAGTGGTTCTACTCCGAGTTTCTCCTGATAACTGAACTTCTCAGCCTGTTTCTGAGGGAGAGTCCAGCTACCCTGCAGAGGAAACTCATTTCATCCTCCTGGATCCACCATCTCATTCTTTCAGTCTCTACCAGAGTTTGTGGCCGCAGGTGAGGGGAGGAACGTAGACCGACCTGTAAACAGAGAGCTTTGCCTTACAGCTCAGCTCCCTCTTCACCACAACGGACCGGCACAGAGTCCACAATACTGCAGACACTGCACCATTCCGTCTGTCAATCTCACGCTCCATTTTTCCCTCACTCATGAACAAAAGCCCGAGATACTTGAACTCCTCCAGTTGAGGCAGAACCTCACCCTCGACCCAAAGAGAGCAGTCCACCCTGTTCCAATGAACAAAGAGAATTATTCTGGAAAATTCTTAACTTTTCTTCATGTCAAAATAGATCTAGACCTCAACGTGAGCCATCTGAATCATAAAAACTCACTTCAGACCAGGAATATCCAACAGATTGGTGAGTCCAGTCCAGTTAATGTCAAGTTTCTGCAAAAAAAAAAAGACAGAAAATGTGAATAAATGTAGTACCGGTACTCAGATGTGCAGAGGAACCAGAAAAACACTCACAGGTCTGCGAATGAAGAACATCGTCACCGCTCCAACCAGTGGCATGTCTCCAATCAGAGGCTCAAGGATCACACGCAGCTTTCCGTGGAGCTGCAAAGACGAAAAATGGAGTTAAAAATCTCTTTTCAAGCTTACATTATATGCTAATAATAATGCTCACCATACCTGGACGCCTTTAACTCCGGCTTTACAGAAATACTTCTTGATTTCAACATTGATCTCGACGTCACCGGCGTAGCTGTAACAGAAGATGAGGAGTAAATCCAAAGACAAACATTTACCCAGGGAAAGCAGCTTCAGACGTTGTCTTTGTGTTAAATACACAGAGAGGTCTTGTATTGTTGAGGAAGGCACGTCTAAGGTGTTGCATTTCAGTAGCAATTCAGCCTCTAATGAGAAAGCTGCAGCAGTGCATAAAAATGATAGATTAATTAAAAAATAAAAAAAACCTGTGGTGCATTACCTCAGGTACAAATCCAGCATGACTTGTCTCTTATCGTGTTCGGTGTGGGCCTTTATGCCGACCAGCTTCACAGCCTGGGAACACAAACAGCTGCTTTTACACAAACAAGACAATTCTTATAAGTGACTGCTGCAGCAGGCATGACACCTCCATCCACCTACCCGCTCTCCTAGGTTGACCTTAGTGAAGCTGAGCGTCTGCAGGTGAATGCTGGAAGCTCGGATGGCCGGAGCGATGGTTTCCACCAGCAGCTTCTCCAGATACTGGCCCACAAAGGGCCAAGCCTGTTGCAGGAGCTACACACCAGACCAGATTTATTAGGCACCCATCTACAGACAACAACCATCAAACAGCCAAAGAAAGAATTTCATCATCTGCAAAAAAAAAAAGCTGAGTGCTGATAAACTTTATTGATAATTGCTGAAGAAACTGAAGAGAAACAGAACAAAGACTGAAATTACCAGAATACTAGCTGAAACGTCCACCTAAACGCAGCAGAATAATAATTAAATTGAGCTAAACAGATGCTAAAGCCGAAATGAACGAAACTGGTGCTAAAATTAGCAAAACTGTAGCTAAAAGCAGAAAAAACAAACCCTGATTTTAAAATCAGCAAAATAGTGGCTACAATTTGTAAAACTGTAGCTGAAGACTAAAAGAAGGATGGTAGCTAAAAACAAATAACAGCTGAAGTTGAAGTTTAATTGTAGCTAAAAGTAGCAAAACAGTTGCTAATAGCTAAAAGTAGAAGGGCAGCAAAAATCTCCGAGAAGAAAAACCGTGGCTAAAAGATTAAAAAGCAGAAAGCATAGCACAAGAAAAACAAAAATACAGCCAAGTACACTAGATTTCAGAAAGAAGTCTGATTTAGAAAGAAGTGAACAGTGTGTTTGTATGACAAATTTATTTGATCAAATTAATTAATCTGAAAAGAATAAAAGTTACAAAAACCAAAACTGTTGCACAATAATGCAACGGTCCAGCCGAACGTTTTGGGTTTATTAATGGCTAAAAGCATGTGGAATAAACAACAAACAAAAACAAACACTGAATAAAACTTCACACTAAGGTCATGAAAAGCAGCTCATGACTGGAGTCACTGTCATGTTCTTTATATATTTGCCTTTAAATGAGTTTCGGTGACGTGTTTCAGTTCATAAAACTGCATCGACTTCATTACAGCTTCTCCTCCAGGGAGCAGCCTGGTGTTATTAGTATTCATATCCACGTTTGGTGGGGAGTTACTGTGCCGACAGAGACGAAGAGGCCGCGATATGATCTGGGCCACTCTCCCTGCCTCTTAATTACAGCGGCATGTTATCTCCTTGGGTGAGGAGGGAGACGGCTCTCTTGAGTCTGTTCACGCTTGCTTTATTTCCATGTGAAACGTGACAATAATAATGTAATACAGTATATTAAACAGCAGCCTGAACATGAGTCTGTTGTGAGCATGATTTTTGTATACTGTTTCTTTTTTAATACTTTAGATTGTTGCTATTTTGGGTGTAACTGGGACAATGAGTACACAATTTTGTTCCCCCTCATTCACCACATGTGATGCAAATGACAATAAAGAACCTTGAAGCTCTAGCGCTCCTTTTGTTGGAGTAACTCAAGTGAACCGTGTCTTATAAAATGGTGTTTGTTAGCAAAACATCTCATGAACTGCTAGATTGGTTTTAATGAAACTATCAGTAAATAATCGTTGGATGCCCCTCTACGAGACAGCTCCATTCCAAGTTGTCACAGCCAACAGAGCAAACACAGAAATGGCTATCTTTATCTTAGTCTCAAATTCTTTTATAAGAGGTGGCAGGTCATGTGCTAGGTCCTTAACTGAAATATGGAAACCGACGATAAACAACAACACTGTGCAAAAGAAAGGCGAACGAAGCTAAAAGCTCACCTTGTTCAGCCACTCCACTTTTTCAACTTCTGGAAAGTTGACCTACGAACGAGCAAAAGGTCAAAAATGAACACAAAGAGCTCAATCAGTTCCAACTTTCAAAAGATAAGAGGTCTGCTTTTATCTAAAAACTGTCAGAGCGCATCCAGTTGTGTTGGAAACGTGAATTATATTTTTATTTTCTCTCTTCCGTTTGATGATAAGCAAAATGGTGAGAAATGACTTTGCAAACCTTCAGGAAACCACGAGTCACATTTGTCACATCAGATATTAAACCTCTGGTCACAAAACCACACATACACACGCGCACGCACACACACACACGCACAGATTACTCCTTCTTGCTCTTTCTCCAGATATGGTCCTGATCACCATCTCTGCTCTGCTCTGGATGTTTATGAGTCACCATGTTTTTGAAGCCAGATAAGGTCAAAGCTGCTTCAGTGAAGTTAAACGGAAGGAACTACAGGATAAAATAACTGAAGTTTCTCTAAATATAACTTTTTATTCAATTGTTCCACTAAAATAGGTCATCTTAATTCACACGCTTTAGTGTGGCTGCAGTTGAGGAATGCCTAAACAGAGGAGCATGTAAGAAAGGTGCTGCAGTCTGAGTCAGGTAACTCTAAAATGTCATGCTTGCAGGAATAAAGCTGCAGGATCAGCCTCACACAGGTGGTCCAACCTGCAGAGCATGCCCCCAGAGGACCATCACGTCTCTTACCCACGGAGGTAAATCTTTCTTGGCTCTGAAGACCGTCTCTGTGGTGAACTCCTTCTCGTGTTCCAGCAGGTACATGGCAGACTTCAGCTTCAGCTCCTTCTCCTGACGGCTGTGCTTCCAGCCCATGTAGAGCATCAGGCCGAACAGCACCAGGCTGATGCTGAAGCCGTAATATCCAGCCAGGTAGATGGGCAGGACAGCGGCCACGGATTTCCCGAACGCCCACAGCGCGCCGACCGCGCGTTCCCCGCGCGGACGGCCGGGTGAGGCCGCCGGGGCTGCGGGAGCCGCGGCTCCCCCGCTGCCCATCATCATCTGCGGCAGCTCCGTTTGCATACACTGTACAGTAATAATAAGAAAGAGCCCCCTCCCCCTCGGTGCGGCTTCACCTCCGACCTGCCTCTGCGACAGAGAGGCGAGCGCAGATGCGTTCACTCCAGAGAGCTTCGAGGGGAGAGATTAAAGTGCGGGGCCATGGCGGCGACGCTCCGCCTCAGTCAGCTCTGCGGGGCACGCGGTTCTGATCTGACGAACTCTGCGTTTCATTTCCCTTCTGAAGACGGAGCCCTGCGGGGGGGCGGGCTCAGCCCAAATCAGATCCGGACAGATTACTTGTCACGCGCTGCGGCTGCGCTGCTGCTGTGTGATTAATGCGAAAAATATCTGCTGCTCCCCGAGACACGAGAGGATGCTGCTGCCGTTACCATGGCAACTAAAAGGCCCGCTCTTACAACACGACGCGGGCTGGCTGCTGTTGTTTAAGGTGGCCAGCAAGTTGGAAGGAATTCTCTTTAACGCGCATGCGCACAGTTCACTGCAGCAGAGTTTGACATCATGACCAGGGCTCTGCAAACTTTAGGATCAAAAGAGCAATTCCTGTCCCGTCGTTCACTAAATTAAACATGTCCAGACAGAGCCGCAAAACCTGCTACAGTTATTGTCAACTGGTGGCCCATGGGCCACTTTAAGTTTGTTAGAGGGGCCT
Organism: Hypsolebias antenori; assembly: GCA_031762315.1. Classification (NCBI taxonomy): domain Eukaryota; kingdom Metazoa; phylum Chordata; class Actinopteri; order Cyprinodontiformes; family Rivulidae; genus Hypsolebias; species Hypsolebias antenori. Next base: position 20,552,681 of record JARVGS010000127.1, read on the forward strand.
TCATTTTCTGTGTGAAATTATAAAAATAAAAACATCTAATGATTAACATTTATTGATATTTTAACATTTTAAGACAAAAGACCGGATTCCATCCATTCATCCATCCATCCATCCATCCATCCATTCATTAATCGCTTTTTCCTTTTTGGATTGCAGGGGTCATTAGTGACCATATCCAGGTTGCAAGTCTATCCCTGAAAACTAGAATCTTGTAAGGAAAAAAAACAAACAAATATATTATTTTGCCATTAAAAAACTATGTAAACTGTGCAGGCTTATGTGTTTTTTTATTTATTGTGGATAAATTGAGTATCCTACTTTGAAGAAATAAAGCATTAAAGTTAAAGGGAGTATAATTTACTCTGTGTTAGTACTAGTATCCACATACTGTATTTGCAAATTAAATGACAGGAAAACTGCTTAAAGTAGTCAGTTTTTGTTGTGGGTATAATATCCTATAAATTTCAGTTTTCTATTAGTTTTGTAGTTTAGTTTTGGTAAGTAGTTTAGTTTAGTTTTTGTAAGTAGTTTAGTTTTGGTCACAGCTTGAGAGAGCCACTGCGGATGGACCGAAAAGCCACATCTGGCTCCAGAGCCGCAGGTTGCAGACCTCTGATTATGACAAATCCTTTCAAAACGTTTTAATGTATTTGCTCTCACATACAGTATATCCTGTATAATTCAGCTGAATAAATAAAACAAACTGCTGCTGGGAAACATTAAAAAAAATTATAGAGAAATTAGCATTTTGACTGAGTGACTGCTAAAAAGTTGCAGAACACTGGAAAAGAAACAAAGTGCTAATACAAAGCTTAAAAGCTCAATTCTATCTGAAATCCCAATAGCAAAAAAAGGTAGCTAAAAGCTCAAAGTAGCAAAGCTTAAAGCTAAATGTAAACCGAGTACGTATGTGAAACTGTTACAACAGGCTGGGTAGAGCTAAATTTAGTAAAAGACTAGCTAAAACTGCAACGAAGCCAAAATATTATTAGAAACTAAAAGTTGCAAAAGACAAGCCAAATGAATAAGAGCGATAGCTTTAAGTTAAAAGTACAAAAGGTTTTTTAAAGTAGCAGAATAGCAGCTGAAAACTAAAAGATGCTGCTTAAAGCTCAAAGTACGGTAGTCAAATAACTAAAAGTTAAATGTAAGAAGTAGCCTATGTAAAAGTTAAATTTAGCAAACTAGCTTAAAGCTCAACAAAGCAGAATGCAAGCTAGAAGCCAAGTAGCAAAAGACAAGACAAAAGTAACAGAATAGTTGTTAAAAGCTAAAAGTAACATAAAATGACAAAACTGATCAAACATCCTGAAGAGAGAATTTTTTTTTCACAGAATAGAATACATTTTATTGTATTTCTATATGGGGAAGATAATTGAAAATTAAATTCTTGATCTTTTAAAAAAGTAAAATGTTTAAAAAAAAGTCAAGTTACATTAACTAAATGCCAAAGCACCCATTCTGAATGAGCCTTGAATTTTGAAACATGAATGGCAAAAAAAAGCACAAAGTGTAAGTAAATGATGGAAAGCGTACGGAAAAAAAAAAAAAAAAAAAAATAAATTGAAAAAAAAAAATGCAAAAA
>JARVGS010000127.1:20561481-20575962 GCA_031762315.1 Hypsolebias antenori
GAATGATGACAACAGCAACAGTAGATTTTCCTTGGACAATCAACAATAGACAATCATAAGAGAGAAATACAGATTTATTTTTAATGGGAACAGTGATAAAACTATGGTCAATGTTGGATCAGCGTCTCCATCAAAATATTTTTCATTAATTGGTGTCAGTTTTTGCAGTCCACGTTTGTTATCTGTTGTTGGCCTTCTGGCTATGGTTTTATGTCAGCTGCATCAAAATACGGCTGCCGTAACACCCTGTGATGTAACGTACCAGCAATTCTGTGGTGCACAAGTATTTAAAAATAGGAATAGAGAGCAACTGAGTAGCAACTTGCTGACTTACATTGTTTGCGATTCAGGTATTTCTTGTGGCAGCAGTAAAAGCTCTAAAATCAATACCACTGATTTAATCAAACATTTAAAATCTAAACACTGAGCTGAGTTTGCTGAGTTCACCCAACTAACTCAAAGCTAACGTGGCATAGCAACACCTGTTAGAGACAACTTTAGCCAGAGGAGGCGAGTTCTCATGGGACATACATTAAACCCAAAGCATTAAGAACAGGGGGCTGGATTTGTACATGAAAAATCCATCTATCCAACCATCCTTCCATCAGCTGGGTGAGTGGGGTCCTTCATGATCTTTATCTGCTTCTTCCTTTTCGGAGCACGGGGGTCACTGGTGCCCATGTCTAGCCATCTTAGTGTGAGAGGCAGGGGGACACCCTGGACAGGTCTTCAGTCCATCACCGGGACACGTAGAGAAAAATGAGACAAACAACCATTCACTCTCTTTCACACCTAGGGACAATGTGGTGCTCCTTGATCATGAGCGCTATTTTTAGAACATGCCCCGCGGGCAACTCATGTCATGTGGTCTCTGCGGGAGACCAGGTGCCCGTGGGCACCGCGTTGGTGATGCCTGGTATACAGGGATCTAAAACATAAACTAAGATATACGTTAAACAACAATAATATGGTATAATACAGCATATTAAACAGCAGCCTGAACATGAGTCTGCAGTGAGCAGATGGATATGAATACAACAACTTAAAGGCAAGAAATCAACAGCGATAATATGCACCATTAGATCAGCAATATGGCTAATCAGCAGCATGAGATCAGCAGTATAGATAATCAGCAGCACAGATAAGTCACATATCACCAATTAAAGTGGCATTAAGTGTTTATTCCATCTGAAGTCCACAACCATCTCCTTCATCTTCTTCACATTGATGTGAAGGTTGTTCTATGGGAGTGTCCACTCGCTGTGCTGTCATTCCGGGGATCTGCAGCACTCGGTGGCGCTCCCAGGCCTCCGAGGTTACCAAATATTCTACGGTCTTTTGTTTTGGCATAGTCCCTTGTACAGCCCATGTGTCTAGACTGGTAGTATAATTATGTAGGTTTGAATGTCTGGTTCCTGCTTCCCGAGGGACGTCAGGTAGATCTACTAATCAGAGATTTTGGTTCAGTATTACCTCCGCAATGAGCTGAGCCCATGTCATTAACTCCCAGGGACATTCCCAACCACCTTTTTGAGCTTCGTCTTTCACTACAGCAGGCAGCTGCTCTGTGTTGACGTTGTTTGCCCCTGTCGGGTCAGTCTGAACACCCTGAAAACTAATGGATACTGATTGGTACCGAGGGGTGTGTGTATTTTTGGCTCTTCCCATAGAGGGGTTATAGGGCCAAGACTGCTGCACCGATTGTTCAAGTAAGTCTCGGGGGTTCCAGTGCATTTCATCTTTCTCATTTGTTTTCCCTTCATCTGCCCCCGCTATCCCTGGGTATAAAGGTGGCGCCATAGGTTTAACATTCGGTCCTAAGTTGTATCACCGTACTACTGGGGTTTTCTTAGGGGCTTCAAACTTCTCTTCATCTAATTGAGCTTTGAAGGATTTAAGGGGATCATAATACCTTCTTACCTGTCAACCCATTGCTCTTTCTGAGTGGAGCAGCCGTCCCTCTTCCATCTGAATCATGCAGTATCCACAGTATTTGACTATGGTTCCGTCCCATTCACAGGTACATTCTTTTGGGCCTTTTTCATACAATTCCCATTGTGTGATGATAGTTATCCATGGTAGAGTAGTGATTCTACATTTTCCACAGATGAGTGCATCCATTACTTTCACAGGCTTTACCTTCATATCTCAGACATCAAGCTTATCTGCCATGGGTTTGAGGTTTTTTTCTTCCCTTGTCCTTCCTAGCAAAGTGGCACACTGCTGGGTTTCAAGCAGATTAAACAGCTGTTCTGTAGTTCATTCCACTTGATTGCTTCATTTTCTGTTGACAGGTATACCTTTTTAGCATATTCCAATGTCTTCAGGGCCCGACCTGCCCAAAGCCCTGAAGTTGTTCTTTGTAGTATGACTCCCCTGCATACAGTGGCCATTCTGACATAGGGGAGCATGGTGCTTGGTTTACTGGCCATAATCTGGTTTCTGGTTTCAACTTAGCTAGGAATTGGCTTCAGTTGCTCTATTCCTTGGATCCCTTTCTTTTCTAATGCAACTGTATTTTTGTCTAGTATTATTTCACTCTCTCTGTGGTGCAGTATTTGGGTTTTATTGGTGCCGTTGACGTGTGATCCTGTGCTCTGATCCACACCTTCTGCCCCACCTTGAATGAGACGTCAATGTCTGGTTGTTCCTCTTTATCCCTGGAGCCCCGTCCAGTTTCCTGAGTGGTGAATTATCATAGGTTAAGTTCCTGTGCAGGGGAGGGCCTACCAGCTCGATGTAGTCATTCAAAGCTTGCCCTATCGCCACAGTTTTAGTGCTTCTTTGGTGTTAGCATTTTTAGCTATCCAATTTTTGACCAAACCTATGGTTCTCTCGGCAACTTGGTTGGCTTGAGGTGTGTAGGACAGTGAGTAAACACACATCACCCCAAAAGTATGGCATCAATGATCTACTTGTGCATTAAGAAAACGTGTTCCATTATCAGTTCTCAGCTCTTTAGGCACACCCAACAACCAACTTGTTCCAGCATGCTAACAACACTGTTGCCATTAGCTTTTCTCACTGGTCTTACTACCACATACCATGACTTTGAGTCTACTAGTACTAGAAGGTATTTTTCTCCCTTTTTTCCAGTGACTCCCATGGGCCCGTCAATGTCCATGCACACAGAACCCCATGGTGTGGTACTTTGGATAGTCTATCTATCCACTTCTTGTCCTTGCCATCCTGAGTTGTATTGACCACATGCTTGGCAGTCCTGTAGCACCTTGCGGACTTGTTTTAAGGGAATCCAGAGCTCCTGATTCTCCAGTTCCTTACATGTGGGTAGTACGCCTGCATGTCCTAAGCCCTCATGCACTCTCCGTACAACCTGAACCACGTACTCTTCTGGGACCTTCCGACCCTGGGAGGTTCTGTCCCACTTCTCGACCCAGGAAAAAAAAAACAATATTTCTTTGCTGTACATAACAATCCACTTCATTGTTGCCCTGCCAGTGCTTTCCTTCTCTAGTGTGGGATTTTTGGTGCTCTATTTCCAACTGCAGATTAAGCCTTAGTTCAGTTATTTTCTTCCATAAGTAATGATGAGCCACCACTCTCCCTTTTGCACTTTCAAATTCATTTTTTCCCCAGATGGATAAGTTCTCTTTCAGGGCTGGTGCGCGCAATAATGACTGTCAGTCACTACTCTTGCTGCCTTTATTTTTCTGTTAGTCAGTTCAAGCAGTCCTTCAAGTACTGCAGTTACTTCTCCAGTATGGACACTTCCCGGAACTCTCCCCCTCCTACAGCAACACTCATTCCCATATTGTGTGAGAATAAATCCCCAGTGTTCCACCAGATCAAATCCTTTTTTTAGATCCATCAGTGTATAGGGTCCATTCATGTGGTTTTGGTTCTTCAGGTGTCCCTTTTGTCACTTTTTTGTCTGCCAGATGTGCAGGTCCTATCTCCAGATCAGGGTCTAGTAAGAAGTCATCCCATCTCCCCCACTAAGTGTTGGTGGCTTTAGTTCTTTCTATTGTCCCTTTTCTGAGATATTTGTGCATTTGGCTTTGTGTTATGACTTTAATGGGTTGTCCTTGAGCCAGATCTTTCAGCCTTCCCCAGTATCTAGCAAGCATTGCTAATTCTTTTTCTTCCTGGGGGTACTTTGTCTCTACTGAGGTCAAGGTATAATTCCAGAGAGTCACTAGTCCTCTGTTTTCATTTTTGACCCTAATCATGGCATCATCACTGTCACAACTGACCTAAGCCACGAGTTTAGTCATCAGATTTCTGGGTTCCAGTCTTACTGCCTCTTGAATTTTCATTTGGAGTTCTTCCAAATCTTTTTTGTTTTCAGCAGTCCAGATCCAAGCTTTCTCGTTTTTCTGCTTGTCTTCTCCTTCCCTTTTCTTCAGGCAGGCATATAATGGTCTGGCATATATTTGATCATTAGGAACATGATCTCTCTCATAGTTGCACAGTCCCAAGATTTTCTGCAACTAATTTTCAGACTCAGGAGGCAGAATCTGTTCAAGTTTTTCTTTATAACCTTCTGAGAGCCCCAGATCAGCTGTTACTTGGAACCCCAGGTACTTGGAACTGCCAGAATTGACATTTCTTCAAGTTCAGCTTCAGTCCTGCCTCGGTGACTCTCTGCACCACTTTTGCTAGTCTCTCTAAATGTTCTTCTTCTGTGTCATCTGTGATAAACACATCGTCAATGTAAACTGTGGCACCTAAGTCTTTAAGCACATCCATTACAGCTGACCGAAACACATTTGGAGAGTTTTTGTATCCCTGTGGCAATCGCTGCCGACGTAGCTTTTCCCTTTGTGAGTAAAATCTGTTTTCCCTTGTGATTGTTTAACTAGCCTAAGGGAGAAGAATTTGTTTGCCAAATCAATGCAAGATTTGTACTTTTTCACTTGCAAAGTTTTTAGAGTACAGGTAGTCCCCGAGTTACGGCGTCTCGACTTACGGCAATTCGACTTTGCGAATGCGCTCGTTGAAAAGCATTGTTTCGAGTAACGGCGTTTATGCGACTTTACACCAAAAATACGGTACCTTATGGGAGAAACCAAACTTACAGGAGAAACAAAACTTACAGGAGGGAAGGAGGGGGTTGACGCGCGCTCAGTGGAAACTTACAGGAGGGAGGGAGGGGGTTGACACGCGCTCAGTGGAAACTGACAGGAGGGAGGGAGGGTGTTGACGTGCGCTCAGTGGAAACTTAAAGGAGGGAGGGAGGGGGACCTTGACGCCTTAGAAACTTACAGGAGACCGGAGCAGAGGAGGTCAGGAGGGGCTAATACATATGCTAATTATGCTAACTCTGGACCGCTGGACCGCACGTGTAAATACAGGAGACCTTATTGTTTTGAGCCGAGGTTTACAAGGCAGACAGGCTACAGCTGAGAAACGAGCTAACATACTAACAGGCGTTACTGTACACGCTGTGGACCGCATGAAGCAAGCTGCAGAGCTTGGAGGTGCACGACCTAACATGCTAACAGACGGAGGAAGAAACCAGCTCCCAGTAAGAAATTAACTCTTTTTTTTTTCCTTTATTATGGCTCCTAAATATATGTGATTTTTGATAATTATGTAGGGTAATGTGTTAGGATGGGCTAAGTGCTTGGTAACAATACAGTACTATGTATGAGGTGCTTGGATTTATGAGGTGCTTGGATGTATGAAGTGCATGTATAAGGTGCCGTTTGGACGTATTTTCCGACTTACGTCGATTTTCGAGTTACGAACGGGCGTAGGAACGGAACCCGTTTGTAAATCGGGGACTACCTGTAATTTAAAAACTGTTTCTGCTTAAAATGTCCATTCCTAATTAGTTAATGATGCATAATATAACTGGCAAAAACAGGCTGCATCTGTTGATATAAATTTATCTGCAGCAACTGATGGAGCATTGACTTACTGAAGAAGTGTCCAATGTTATATTAGACTATTTTAACACCTATCCCTCATAGCTCCATGTTAGGAGCCCCAGGGAAACTTAGAGCAGTGCTATCTGTCAGAGAAGGTCAAAAGTTAAAGATGTTTTTATTACTATGGCTGAGAATCTTGTCTCTGCCCATGCATCATATGTTTGGGTTAGTGGAGAGAGCTGGGTGAGGAGCTGGGTGCAGAAGGACACCTCCTGTGCTCTGTCAACTCAGCTGAACTGATAAGATATAAAAGCAAGCTGAGGGGGTAGCTCGAGGCAGATTCTCGTGACTGGACTTCATGTGTGTCCTTTGTATGCATATTCAAGTAACCTGTCCTGAAAAGCTGACCTTGCAAGTAAAATCTTGATTAAAAATCTTCTTCTGCAGTTGAGCGTGGTTCTTTGTGAGTAAACAATGTAAGCAAGAATATTTTTCGCCAACAGTGTCTAAGAGGTCTCAGCCTTTGTGACTGTGTATTTGTGATGTTCAGTCGTACATTTTATAAATTTAATCCAACATTTCCTAACATCAAGTGGGTAATACACTGTTGTCACAAGTACAGATCGTCATTCATAACAGTGATCAGTCTCATGTGGATTGCTGAATCTATTGTGAGTCACTTGATGAGAGAGATAGAAGAGAAGGATGACAAGTTGCAAAAAAAAGAGTGATCAATGACATCTCCCACCATCCGGTTTTGGTTGAGTACATTTGTTGAAAGCAAATGAGTCCGGTGTAACAACTGCAACAACTTTGTCCTAATTCTTTTAAGATATCTAACAATAAACACAGATTAGATTTTAAACAGGGTTGTTCTACCTACTCTCCTTCTCATGCAGCACAGTGAACGGTTGCAGCAGCTCATGTTTGGTGCACTCCACCACACCAAGTCTGGCCTTTCCTTCATCCTCGAACGCTCTGAAGACACAAAGTAGGAGAGGGTGAGGTGGAGCAACCTGCGATGACTTTAGCAACAATTAAAATAAATAAATAAATAGAGGGGAAAATGTGACTTGAAGTGAGAAAACGTCACCTCAGAGTGAAAGGCATTGTGTCGAAACGTCTCTCCACCTCGCTGAAGAACGTACGGGATGTCTTCATCTTCAAGCCATATTGCCTGTTGGGGTCTCGTTTGTAAACTGTGATCCTTTGACCTGAATCCTTTGCCTGAATCATAAAAATATAAAAAAACAACAAAAAAAAAATAACCATTGATATTTATTCTTCTTCAGAACTGAGCAGACAATCTAATCATCCCAAATCCTTTCTGACCTTCCCCTCTCCAGTGCTGACGAGCACATCCACTGCATACACCTCATGCACTTCAAACTCGGCCTTCTCGTGGTCTTTTCTAGAAAACACAAAGTGCTGAGGTCACCCACTGATCACAGAGAGCACATCTGAGACGATCTGATCTGAGGCTGTCTGCTGAAAAAAACTCACCTCTGCTGCTCAGTGGGGTTTTGAATGATGGTTTTCTCCCCATCGATCACATGCTGTTTAAGCTGATGGGACAGCATGCCTGCAGACGGTGAATCAAATTAGTCAAGTGTGTCCAAACCACATTAAACAAAGGTTTTGCCACACGTTTCAGGGATGTGATAGAAGGAAAAATAAAGAAAAGATGGCACTGTTGGGGCTTCCTAAGGAACACTTGGATTTAAACAAACATTTAAGGTAGTTTCTAGACTTTCTGGGTACCAGGATGTGAGGTTTTTGCTTGGTTATATTGATAAATATGACAATTTGTTAGTTAGCAGTTTGATCTTTTTAGCTTTAAGCTATCTGTTTGCTACTTTTATATTTTAGCTAGCAGTTTGCACCATTTAGCTTTCAGTTATTGCTCTTTTTTAGCATGTGTTCTGATTCTTTTAGCTTTAGAAACTACATTTTAGCTTCTTCAGCAAATTTGTCCAAATCCAGTGCATTTTTGTGGCAAATGCTATTTTCCTAAATAACCCATACTTTCTGTTTGGTTATAAATTCAACACTTACTCCCACTTTGTTCAGATGTTCGTTTTATCATCCATTGGTGAGTTATGTATTACTGTGCCACAACACCTTCACTACATCAACATAGAAATAAAGTAATAATGTATTGATGCTCCACTAAAGTTAGCATAACATTAAAGTGAATTATGTTAAACTTTTCCAGTGGTGTTTTTAATACCAGGGATGCTCTTCTGTTTGTGTTCTGAACACAAACTTTCTTTTTTTTTATTCTTAATGCAGCTAGATGTAGCTCTCCATGCAAAGTGCAGGTTTATTTAAATGTTTTGATCAGAAAATCACAAATTAAGCACATGATTTTGTGTAGTCCTACTTTAAACACATGGTTAAATGCTAGTTTGAAATTTGAATAGAAACTAATTGTTTTACCTGTCACAGAACAAAATATAAATAAAGAAAAATATCAATTTGGGTTGTTAAAAATATAAAATAAAAATATGTTATCCTTGATTAAGTAATTGTCATCACATTAATCCTTGACTGGCCCAGATCTGGTTAAAACCAGAAAATTCACATCCCTGATGTTTTTAAAACACCAACCTTCAATGGAGGAACACTTAAAAGACTTGGCGATCTTGTTCCACGCTTCTGTGACTTGTGTGTTCTGTTGGAAAACAGCATGACATACAGTGGTGCTTGAAAGTTTGTGAACCTTTTAGAATTTTCTGTATTTCTGCATGAATATAAACTAAATCATCATCAGATTTTCATGTAAGTCCTAGAAGTAGATAACAGTTAAAACATTCAGACACACATATTATACTTGGTTATTTATTTATTGAGGAAAATGATCCAATATTACATATTTGTAAGCGACAAAAGTATGTGAACCTTTGCTTTGAGTATCTGATGTGACCCCTCTGTGCAGCCGTAACTGTAACTAAACGTTTTCTGGTAACTGTTGATCAGTCCTGAACACCGACTTGGGAGGAATTTCAGTCCATTCCTCCGTACAGAACCGCTTCAACTCTGTGATGTTGGTGGTTTCATCACATTAACTACTGCTTCAGGTCCGTCCTTAACATCTGGATTGGATTAAGGTCAGGACTTTAACTTGGCCATTCCCACACATGAACTTTATTCTTCTTGAACCATTATTTGGCGGAACGACTTGTGTGTTTAGGGTCATTGTGTTGCTGCATGATCCACCTTCTCTTGAGATTCACTTCATGGACAGATGTTCTGACAATTTCCTTTAGAATTCTGACATGCCGTATTTTTCGGCATATATGTCGCAGTTTTTATGACCATTTTCATTCATTCTGACTGGAAAAAAATAGAACAGTACAACTTTCGGCCGCTAGGGGCGCTAAAGGACCCTCTAGGCTTTTGACAACTATCGGCATACCTGTACGGTGTACGGATTTTTGTAGAGCAAAAAAAGCCCTGCTGATGATGGACAGCATACGCATGCACATCATGCCGCAATTTAAAGATAAAATTAACGCGTTTAATTCCATTCCTGCCATCATCCTGAGAGGCTTGACCAAAGTGCTGCAGCTTCTGGACATTTCTGTGAACCGGAACTTCAAAGCAGCTCTGCGCCGCCTTTGGGAGGAGTGGGTGGTGGACGGAGAGCAACAGTTTCACGGCTACAGGACGGATGCGCTACGTGACGTTCCAGCAGGTCCTCGGATGGATGGATAAAGCGTGGACCTCAGTCACTAAAGAAACCATCCGTCGGGGTTCAGAAAGGCCGAGATGTTAGCTAGAGCTGCAGCTCTCAGAAATGCGGAGGCTTGTACAGCTGCGTGTGCATGCTTCACAGCACCTCTCAGCAGCAGGTGTCGCTGGGTGAAGCAAAACTATTTTTGAAATGCAGCTGATTTCACCATTACATGCATTAATTAAGGAAAAGTTCAACTGAGACACACCTTTACTATAATGTCGAGCAAACAAATAATTGTTTTTAAGTGTTAATCTTGTTAATTCTTGTTAAAGTCCTCCAGTGCACGCTCCAACAGCCGCCATTTGGTGGCGAATCAATTTTTGGCACAACACCGGCTCACATTTCCGGGTAGTAAGCGGTGACGCGTAACAAACGCGATGCATCAGAGGTGACACTTAATATATGCGACTTATATGGTGAAGTGACTTATTTGTGTTTTTTTCCCACTTTATTAGGCATAGCTGGACTAATACAACGTGTACGGCAGCAAGTACGGTAGATGTTGACTGATGAAGTCTTTTGGATGAAATTTGAAACGTTTCAACAAAAAGAATCCATTCAGAGGACCTGACTTTGTAACTTTGTTGAGCAGTAAAATGTTTTAGACAAAACAATAGCTTTTCGATCACACAACAATAAATATTGGATTCAATAGTTTACTTTAGTAGATTACCTCATGGTGGGTACAAAGCGGGCTGAAGCTTTATGATTTGATTAACAAAATAATGTGCACGGCCTGGTTTAAAATTTTGCAAGCTAAATGCATGAAAAGGATTTTGAAATATTTGCCATCCAGACGACCCTTGTGAACTATGATGTTTGCAGATGACATTGTGATCTGTGGTGAGAACAGTGATTTGTGACAAAAGGGTTGCTGCATTGAGGGGCTTATAATTTGGAGGTCACATGACAAGCTGAAAAATAAAAGCACATTGTTTTGTAACTTGTCAGGTTTTCTGCCGATCACTTCAGACACTTTACATGGCTGCTGATTGCTTTAAATAAGAAGTGACCCATGTGGGCTTCCATGGACTGACCCATCAGAATGATTTACTAGTTTTAGGGATGTCATAATTTTTTTTTCTCCTGTAACTTATTTCAACTAATACATTCAGGATGGAGTTCCTCAAGGATCAGGGTTGGGAACCACTTAATTTAGTTCCTTGAGTCTCTGTTCTCCTCGTGGTTTTCATACTTTGTATACAGTACGTTGTGTTTTTTATTTAACCCTGTGCCAATTGTCATCTTTACCCTCAGTCCGCCTCTCCAGCCACTTATCATTCGCACCTGCTCCCACTGCGTAATCACCCAGGCGCTGTCACTTTCCCATCACCTCTGTTTTATTAAACCTTCTGTGATCACCGCCCCAATGTCAGCTCATTGCTCTTGGAAACCTGCCAGGGGTCTCGGCCCTCCCTGTGTTCCCTGTCGTCCTCCTTGTGTTTTTGTGCTCTTAAATACCTTTAAGTTTATTGTTGCTATGTTAGCCCCTATGTTTTTGATCATCAGTTTTTATTTTACTATGTGCTCCTTGTGTCCGCCTGCACTAACCTCACCGACCACAATAGGAGCGATGGAACGGGTACAGTGCCAAAATCAGTTCAGCCACTGCAGGAACATGCAGCCTATGTGTGTATTTCTTGCAGTTTCTGCTGCTTTACTTGTTGGATTTAAACAATATACTGTATACACTAAATGAGGTATAATTGTATGACCAAGATCACAGCAAATGTGCATCTCCATTTGGCTTTTTTTTTTCCCACCAAAACTCTGAATGCTCTGAAATAGATTTCTATCAGGCTATGTATTACCTTACATATTCTTTATGTTTTTATAGAGCATCTTATATCAAAATGTTTAAATAAAAGTTGAATTAATGAAAAAAATTGTTAAAAGAGAAGGCAGATTTTTTTCGTCCCAGTTTCTGTTTCCGGTAGTAAGTTTTTTTTTTAGTTAAACAACTACATTTTCCAAGAAACAAACACAAGAAGTTTGAACACAAGAGATGAGGATTACTGGCCGAGAGCTGGTCATATGATGGCGTGTAGGGACTTCCCATAAGCTGTAGATGACGAGAGGTATGGCCAGTTCTGAAGAACACTGTTGATCTTTGAATCGCCATTTTCACACCTTAGTAAAACAGTTCGAACCCTGCTCCAATGCTGCGGGCCTTGCTGCCCTTGGTCTTTTGGACACATAAACATCTACCTTCCTTCTCAGCATCATGTCAGCCAGTTCTCTATCTTTGCCTGTCATTGTCCCCACATTTAGAGTTGCAACCCTCAGTCCTACATTCTTGACTTTTCTCTTATCACTCTGTCTCCTGACACGTTTCCGTCCTCGTGGTCTTTGACTAACAGTAGCACAATTTCCACCGACACCCTGTGTGTCAACAGCACCGGTGGCGGTCGTTGTTAACCCAGGCCTTGACTGATCCAGTATTGTGTCACTTTGATGAACTCACATTATAGTTTTGGTAAGTGTTTTATGTCGGATGCCCTTCCTGACACAACCCTCACCATTTTTCTGGGCTTGGGACCGGCACAAGACATGTACTAGCTTGTGCCCCCTAGTGGCTGGTTTTAAAACACTAAACATCAGATAATGTCCAAAAACAACCAGGTTCTCCAGGATCTCCGACTAGTTAGAATGCTAGATCTTATTTGATAAACAATTCTTCAGCTATAAAAAATAAGACCATAAAATACTGTAGGTTAGTGTTAAATAAAAAAATTAAAATTTTAATAATTAATGAGACACAAGCGAGGAGGCCCATGCACAGTTCGAAGGATCAACGTTGTCATCAGAGTTCATCTGTTCTTTCATTTGCACTCATCTGGATTAAATGGGTTTGAACGGAGCCACTGGTTCGGTGCTGGTTAGCTGGAGGATCTGTTCTGGCTTATGCTGTCGGCCATGTCTGTTCTCTTCACTGAGCTCGGTTCGGATGGAACCTGGACCCATGGAGGGCTCTATCGGAGCAGGTATTTTATCATCTGGAACAAAACTTTAATGGCCCGAACCGAGCCAGAATCAGGACTTTCAGAACGTGCAGGCACTCTGGTAGAATGGTATGCTTAGAATGCTTTGGTGTGGATTGCCTGTCTCTGCCTGCTGGTCATGCAACCAGTTTCTAACCAGCATGAGTGCGGCTGGAGCGATTTGTCTGCTCAGCCTCCTTAAGCCCCGCCCAAACTGCAGTCGGACCGTCATGCTGGACCATTTGAATCAGGAGGTTGCCTGGCCTGAAATTTTTCGGCCCTATACGTGTGGGGGTCCAGATTTCTGTGGACCTGAAGTTTATCCACCCCCCGTCCTCACCATTTTCAGAGCTTTGACTATTTGGAACCAAATCGGTAATCAAATAATTAGGAGTTTTCACATGTCACAAACAACTTGCAGTATAAAATAGTTGTATTAAATGTATTTGTTGTTGTCTAGTAGAGAAATATATTAATATGTGCAAGTAGTCGGAGACCCCTTTAAGGTCAGTGCGCTGTTACCCACAGGGGACAGCAGAAGGTTGTTTGGCTTCTGGAACAGTGTGTTAAATCTCCTGCGCTAGCTTTAGGAAGGAGGGGGAAGGCCCTCTAGAAGGGGGTGCAGAGGGTAATTGCCACTGGAGGTTGACTTGAAATAGACCAGTGAGGCTGGCTGTCACAAACTGGGGGGCTTTAGGGGGACAGGAGGAGGGCAAGAAAACGAGACATGGGTTGATGATGATCGTTTTAAGGCCTAGCAGCCAGCTTAAGGCTGCTCCTTTCACCATCCTTCTCTCATCGTGCTGGAGATAAACGCTCTTGATGAAGGAACGCTGAAACTGTAATCATTTTTAGGTCAAGTGGTACTTTGATGGGAGAACGCTGATTTTTTTTTTTTTTTTGTCAAAAGTAGTCATAAAGTTGATTTTTTTGAGCAAGGAAAAAGGAAGAGCTATGTTGCGGAAGGATATACTTGAAATACGGAAATCTTTAAGGAGTGCTGAGGAAGGTGCGAGTGGGCCGAGAAGCAAGAAACTGAAAGGTGAGTAGGAGACGATGTGTTTGTTCACTGCAAAAACAGCTCTACTTGAAATGAGCCCGATATTCCTAAACCTGACCAAATTTTCTTGTTTTGAGGGATTAGCAAAAGTTGCTTGGTTAGAATTCTTACAACTATCAAATGAATCTACTGTGTGCCTTTAAATAAAATAGTCCCAAATTAAAGAAAATTGCACTTCTTACAAACAAATTTAGCTTTCCTTAATTTTTTTTTAGAATGAGTGTTATGCCCCCCTTTGATTAAGCAGATTTTAAGATTATTTTAATGCTTCATTCAAGAAAATGTGACTTTTAACGAGAAAAAAAGATCCTGATACGTAGAAAATCTTTATCTAAATTGAGTATTATGCATTCTGGAACAAGATGATTTCAAGAATTATTTGCTTATTTTAGGAACTTTACTTCTTAATTTATGTGTTATGCCCCCTTGATTAAGCCAATCCACTTTTTTCCACTTCCGATACGATAACCGATGTTTGGTATCGGTCGATACCGATTCGATACCGATTCGATGTAGAAAAACAGTGCTGAATTAACTTAAAACATTTTTTGTTTTTTAAACGCAGACATAAATGTACTCAATTACACATTTATTGAAAATGCTGCACCAGCGCAGCACACTTAAAAACACCAATGGGTTCACAAGCTTGGTCAAACTTTAAACTAGGTCTACTTAATTTGTTCAGTCAGTGCAATTATGAATATAACATCCAATGTAAAATAAATAATAATAAAGATACTGAAACTGACAAAAACAATAGGTTGTTAACTTTGGTCAAACATGCAAACGTAAATACCCTGATGCATGCTCAATAATCCAGGTACAAAAATCTAAAAAAGCTAAGTCTGGTCCTCTGGACATTCAAAA
>JARVGS010000127.1:20576062-20589592 GCA_031762315.1 Hypsolebias antenori
AAAGTGTTTAACTCCATTCCTGCCTTCATCCTGGGAGGCTTGACAAAACTGCAGTCTCTGGACATTTCTGTGAACCGGAGCTTCAAAGCAGCTCTGCGCCGCCTTTGGGAGGAGTGGATGGCGGACGGAGAGCGCAGCTTCACAGCTACAGGATGGATGCACCACGCGACGTTCCAGCAGGTCCTCGGATGGATGGATAAAGCATGGACCTCAGTCACTAATGAATCCATCCAGTGGGGGTTCAGAAGGGCCGAGATGTTAGCTGGAGATGGAGCTCTGACGCGGAGGAGGACTTCGACAGCCCCGGGGAGGAAGAGGAGGCAGTTGTATCACTTACCTCAGGAGTTGAGCTCTTCACCAGCGACACACAGGATAAAGAATCCAACGGGTTTGAATAAAAAAATAAATAAATAGGTGTTTCTGTCATCATTATGGACGGGTGGGCGTGTAGTAACGTTTAATGCCGCTTTATTTCGTCTGCGTTATTTTGCCATGTTTTAACCATCAAAGTGCAAAATTCAACTGAGACACATCTTTACTATAATTTCGAGCAAAAAAATAAACGTTTTTAGGTGTTTATCTTGTTAAAGTTCTAAGAAATGCAGCGCCTCCTCTGGGTGCACATGCACGCTTCGCAGAACCGAGACAGCAAAACTATTTTTGAAATTCAGCTGATTTGACCATTAAAGTATTATGGAAAAGTTCAACTGAGACACAACTTTGCTATAATTTTCAGCAAACAAAATATAGGTTTTAAGTGTTAGTCTTGTTAAAGTCCTTCCGTGCACGCTCCTGTGGCCGCCATTTGGCAGCCAATCCATTTTTGGCAAAACACCGGCCCACATTTCCAGGTTGTCAGTAGTGACGTGTAACATGCGCGTCAGCGGTGACGCATAATAGATGCGACTTATACGGCGGTGCGACGTTTACAGCAGAAAATACGGTAATTCAGAATTCATTGATCCATCAATGATGGTAAGCTGTCCTGGCCCAGATGCAGCAAAACAGACCCAAACCATGTTACCAACACCACCATGTTTCACAGATGGAATATGGTTCTTCTGCAGGAATGCAGAGTTTTCCTTTCTCCAAACATAACACTTTTCATTTAAACAAAAAAGTTCTATTTTGGTCTCATCCATCTAGAAAACATTCTTCTAACAGTCTTCTGGCTTGTCCACATGATCTTTAGCAAACTGCAGACGAGCAGCCATGTTCATTTTGGAGATTAGTGGCTTCTTTCTTGCAACCCTGCCATGACCACCATTGTTCTTCAGTGTTCTCCTGATGGTGGACTCATGAACATTAACATTAACAATGTGTGAGAGGCCTTCAGGTGTTAGAAGTTACCCTGGGCTCCTTTGTGACCTCACTGACTATTACACTCCTTGGTCTGAACTGATCTTTGTTGGTTGACCTCTCCTGGGGAGGGTAACACTGGTCTTGAATTTCCTCCATCCACAATCTGTCTGACTGTGGATTGGTGGAGTCCAAACTCTTTAGAGATTGTTTGGTAACCTTTTCCAGCCTAATCTCCTTTGTTTGTGCCATGATGCACTTCCACAAATATGTGTTGTGAGGAGTAGACTTTGATGGATCCCTGCTCTTTAAATCAAACAGGGTGTCCACTCACACCTGATCATCATCCACTGATTGAAAACACCATACTCTAATTTCACCTTCAAATTAACTGCTCATCCTAGAGGTTCACATACTTTTACCACTCACAAATATGTAACATTTGTTTAACTGGGTTCTCTTTATTTACTTTTCGGACTAGTGTGAAAACCTGATGATGTTTTAGCTCATATTGATGCATAAAATAGAAAATTCTAAGGGTTCACAAACATTCAAGCACCACTGTATCAAATGAGCTGTGAACACGATTCTTATTGGTCAAATGAGAGCTGGTGGTGGCTTTACCTGGTTTCCTGGCTTGACAAGCCGAAGAGCAGCTTCTGCACAGAGGTAAGCTGCTTTGATGACATCAGCTTTCCGCCCTGTCACAGGGTTGTCCTGAGGGTGACACAGGGAATATGTTATTCACTGACAAAACATCCCAAGTTAATAACTGTGTAAATATTCTCAGAGTGCAACAGATCGCACCTTGTTTGCTCCAACAACAAAGCTGTGAGCAACATTTGAGATGAAGCCATCGACATGCACACCCAGATCACTGCACACACACAGAGAACAATGAAATGTTAAGAGAAGAAGAACTGCTTATTTAAACAACACAATGATGAATCTCACAAGAGAACTCACATCTTCACAAGGTCTCCATCCTTCAGTATGACTTCAGGGTCACTTCTCAGAGGGGAGAAATGGCAAACGCAGTTGTTAATTGACACGCAGGTAGGAAAAGCAATGCCTGAGGGGGGGAAAGAGGGTCAATGAGGAAGTAACAAGTCAAAAACATCAATAAGACCTTCTAAAAAGCAGCAAAACACTTACCTTTCTTCATCTCCTTTTCCTTTTTGAAAACTTTACCAGTTTCTGCCACAATCAACGCATCTCCCTTCTCACACAGGCTGAGCACAGAGACCCCAGCAGTTGCTGCTGCAACTACTGTCTTCAGAGCCTCTGCAGGATGACAAATACACAGGACGTGAACCAAATCGGCACATTGGTGGCATAGAGTGCAACGTACTGAACGCACATCTGCTCACTTCTATGTGGGAGAATTAACTGTTAAGAAACATCTTAAGAAAAAAAACGGGCCCTAAAATGACGTTCTTATTGATGTTTCTATGCACTTAATTTAAATTCAACTCCTGACTGAAATTAACTTGTGCCAGGATAACAATAAATAACATGGGTAAAATCAAAATAGCAGATCAGCAGTACAAAAACCACAAAGGCACATTGCATTTTTGTGTCAAATGGAATGCCGGATATTTGGCATTGTTATAATTTATTGTTTAGTTTACATGACGTGAAATCATCTCAGATGTTTATATAATATTGAGTAGGTGATTAAAGTCACAAGAGTGGATGTGAGGAAAGTGTGGTCTTACATATTAGCATACAACAAATATACAAGAAAAAAATCTGTATTTTAACATGGTAATAAATTAATTTGCATGCTCCTAAGAAAATATATCCTCTCCTCGAGATGGTTACTGTATTTTAGCAGGATTTAACTATTACTGGACAAATATTTACAATGTGATATACATGTAAATTGCTTGCACGTTTTAAATGAAATACAGATTGTGCGTTTATTGTGGAAACTACTACTATTTTCCAGCAGTTCCGGTTAGCTAACCGTTGCTAATGAGTTAGCTCAGTCACGAAGCTATTTCCAGAACTCATTCAGATAATGACAGCTACTTGCCGTTAAATCAAATCCGCAACGCAGTGGGATTATCTGTCTTTTTGTTTGCAATATGCACAGTTTTCTTGGTTACACACAGTGGTCATTTCCCTTACAAATCAAGTCTCACTGCTGCGGCACATGGCACAGCTGCTAGCTAGCGAGACCGACCCACAACTGGCGATTTAAAGCTTTTATTTATCGCTTACGATTAGCAATCTCTGCTCCCATCTTGTACTTGGTAACCACCAAGTCTTCAGCGATGGTCTGCTCTTGTGTCTCGTCATCTCCAGACATATTTGGCACTTTGGCAGTGTATTTACTGCGGCGCGAATTCCAACCAACTTTTTCGTCAACAGCGCGTCAGCTCAGCAGCAGAACCCAGCCGCTGCACGCGGCGCCTCGCCCCGCCTCGCCCCTGTTGCTATGGCGACCAGATGATGCTTTCATCCCAGTTGGTTCATTTCGGCAGACTTCAAGTACACTCACAAACTCCCGCTGCTGGTCGAAACTTTTGTCATTTCAGCTACATGTTTCTCTTCTTGAAAAGAAATCGAAGCACCTAAATTTTATTTCGTATTGTTTATTCATAAAAATAAAAAAAATTGATGTAGTCTATGGTTTATTATGGTAATGGCAGCACGGTGGCACAACTGGTAGAACTGCTGCCTCTCAGCGAGCAGGTCCCCGGTTCAAGTCCCGGTCCAGGGGCCTTTCTGGGTGGAGTTTGCATGTTCTCTCCGTGCATGTGTGGGTTTTCTCCAGTTACTCCGGTTTCCTCCCACCGACCAAAAACATGCATGTTAGACTGATAGGTAACTCTAAATTGTCCCTAGGTGTGAGTGAGAGATTTTGTCTCGTTTGACTCTATGTGTCCCTGTGATGGACTGGAGACTCGTCCAGGGTGTCCCCCGCTTCTCGCACAGTGATGGCTGGACATGGGCTCTGGCGACCCCCGTAACCCAAAATGGAAGAAGCGGGTAAAAGATAATGGATGGATGGTTGGTTAATGGTAATAGAAGTATTTATTTATTTACTTGTTTATTTAAATAAACACATGTCAGTATAATTTCAGTCAGTAGATGTTAAAAATATTGCAGTGGTGGAACAGTGAAGTACTTGTGAATATTGGGGTTGTGGTGACTTTTTTTTTTATTTCTGTGAAGGACAAGCAGTTATTCTACTGGTCCTGAGCATGGGAACAATTGGGTTCTCTCTTTGAAATCGTCCACACATCTGCTGTCAAACTCACTACAAGAACTTTCTGAACCTCACCACTGGATTTCTTCACTTTTTATTAGCCTGTTTGGCTTCAAAGATGCAGGACTTCAAGTACTTGGGGTCCACTGTCCAGGAAAATGGGGAATGTGGTAAAGAGGTGAAAAAGAGAGTCCAGGCAGGATGGAGTGGATGGAGGAAAGTTTCAGGAGTAATTTGAGACAAAAAGGTGTCTGCAAAGGTCAAAGGAAAAGTTTACAAGACAGTGGGGAGACCAGCTATGTTGTATGGTCTAGAGACAGTGGCACTTACAAAAAGACAGGATAAAGAACAGGAAGAGATAGAAATGAAGATGCTGAGGTTCTCCTTAGGAGTGACAGGGATGGATAAGATTAGGAATGAGATCATCAGTGGTACAGCACAGATTGAACAATTGGGAGATAAAGTTAGGGAGGCCAGACTGAGATGGTTTGGACATGTCCAGAAGAGGGACACTGGGTATACTGGTAGAAGGTTGTTAGAAATGCAGCTGCCAGGAAAAAGACAAAGAGGAGATATATGGATGCAGTTGAGAGAACGTGGATGTAGTTGGAGTGACAATAGAGGATACAGAGGACAGAGTGAGATGGAGGAGGATGAATCGCCGTGGTGACCCCTGAAAAGGGAAAAGCCAAAAGAAGAAGAATCAAGGCCTTAATAACCTAAAGGGAAGCAAGATAATAATCATTATCTGAGGTGGAGCAACCTGCGATGACTTTATCTGAGATAACTTCTGTTGTGACTTGGTGTTATGAACTGAACTGAATTGAATTTTGTGTTGTGTATGAGTTGAATGCAGAATTGTAATTTATCATGGTTGCTTAAGAAGTCCGTTCCTTGGAACACAACAAGCACCTCACCTTGGAATGGAAAAAAAACAACAAAAAACAGATATGTGAATGTAACAAAAACGATAGAGCAAGACTAATAACATGGTAATCATAATATATTCTATTTATAATGAAGTCTACAACTGTCATTCTGATTTGATTACATAGTTGAGCTTAGACAAAAATGAGAAAATGTCTATTCAAAAATCCTTTATCTCTCATTTACCGCCGCTAAACAAGCCAGCCTACCAATTGGTAATGCGTGTTTATTATTGAACAAAACCGTCAGTCTTTTTATTATAAAATTATTATATTTATTTTTAACAAACATAAAGGCAATACAAAAAAAAACCGCTCTGCTGATATGCGTAATACAGTTGTGTAAAATCAGGTAATTATACAACAATTAATATGAAAATAAAAAGTACACAGTCTTTAAAAGGATCATTTCGTTATGTAAAATATACACAGAAATAATAGTTAGGCCTTAAAATAAAGCCAAGTAAACTTTAAATGCCCTTAACTGAACAATTCACATGATATGCACACAATTACTTTTATATATGGGTTTGTACTGGATCACTTTTGGTTTTGTAAACTATCACTTACTGTAAAAGTCAGTGAAATAATAATTTGGAAAATATGTCTTTCAATATTTTTTTATATGGGCGTTTTTTTTTTTTTTGAGGAATCAATAAGTAAAAATAGTTACAAAACTTCAAAATTTGCCAGAAACTTTAATGTTTTCGTCTCCTTTTATTTTCTCCATCCCTGTCAGGCTTATTAGGTGCGTACAGCATCTGGCTTGAGGAACATCCTGCTGTGCCAGTAGTCTGGGTTGTCAAATGATGTGCTGCTGCCAGGATCCCCTATACCAGCACACACCTTGATGTACTTCTCAATCCCTGCACACCTGACACCGCCCACCTCCTCAGGAGAAGCCCACTCCTTCACCGGGAGGTTCTCATATTCTGCGTGCCCCCACCCATCAAGCCCTTCTCCTAATCCAGTCATCTCCTCGTACTCCTCCACCTTTCCTGCTCCAGATGTCAGCACATCTGGTTCAGGCATACTGCTCAGAATCCCCTGAAGACGGGTTGGTTCATCTGTGTTGTGGTGATTTTCAGTCTCTTGAACTGTTTGCTCTTTTGTTGACACTGACACTATTTTGTCTGTGTCCCGTGTCTCTGCTGCAGATATCGCAGATGAATGACTCCCACTTCTTTGCAATTCTAGGTCGCCTCCCTCTGAAGAGTCAGAGTGCCTGATATCCATGTATTCATACCTGCCAATCCCTTGGCCTACCTCTGTTTGGTCATCCATACCCTTAATTTCACGGGTAAAGGCGCCAGTGAGCTGGTGGTTCTCTACTAAGTCTCTTTGCTTTGCTACATCTCCTTCACAAGCCTCGTGAGTCCTCCTGACAGCAGAGATTTGGTTCTCAGCTTGGGAAGTTTCTGTGTGTGACAAATCCATGAGGGTCGAAGAAGGTAGAGCTTTGACTTTATGACAGAATGCCATCGATGTGTCGTCTTCTTGCAGTGTGTTGCTGCTGGTGGAGCAAGGAGGAACACTAGACTCTGTGCTCATAGTTTCATATTCCTGAGAGGAGTTTGACAGCACAACACCAAGACTATTCTTCAGGCTTGAACTCCTCTTGCCTGAATGAGATATTCTGGAGGCTGCGAGGCATGATGAGAAAACACTGATCTGTTACTTTATATAGGATAGCAATAAAACATTGTGCGTAAGGAATACAATGCCAGAACGCTACTGAACTTTGAGAGCATTTTACCTCTTTCTGGTGACCCAGGTGACCCAGGCAGAACGTAGCCATAATGATCCAACTCCTCCTCTTCCTCTGATGTCCACACCTTGTAGGTGGATGGACTTGAAGCTGTGGAGAGCTTCCTGTCTCGGCTGATGGTCACATGGGAATGACTCTTCACTGAGCCTAGTCTGGTCCGGTGAAGGCTTCCAGTCCGTAAGCCTTCCTCGTGTATTTCTGCTTCCCCGCCACTCCCTCTGAACTCTGATCTCTCAGGCAGCATCCGGACTGAGCTCAGACGAGACCTGCGAAACCACAGCTAAGGCAAGACAATAATATAAAATAAATAAAAAAAAATAGGGAATACATATTCCAGCAGCTATTAGAATACCATTTAAACATGTCAAACAATAGGCATGAAGTTCAGAGCTATAGCTACATTTGCAGTTATATTTTTGGGGAGTGAGTGTTTTTGCAGCACATGCGTATTGCACCTGGCGGATGCTATCTACAGGACTTGGAGTCATTGTCAGGTATCCAGCCGGCCCAGTCAGAGAGGTACCACTCTACAAATGGGGAAAAGAACAACATGTAACACTTTGAAGAACAGAATCTGTAAAGCTATCTGACACGTTCGTATTACCCTGTAGGAATTAATGCGTGACCGTGACAGACTCCACGATGGAGAGTGCTGAAGAGGAGGTGTAGCCAAACCATCATCCAGCCCCACCTCATCTGGGTCCTCCAAATCTGGATCCAGAAGTCCTCGTTCAGACTCTCTGCGATGAATTTCACCAGGTACAACATTGTCTCCTTCCTGCTATGGATTAACAATGACAAGCAGGGTTGTTAAATAGGGGATAAGATAAAAAATAAAAAAAAATCTAAATACACACACACACACACAAACACACACAAAAAAAAAACACAAAGCTGTAAGATCAGTTTTCTCACCTTGATAACAAGGTATCTCAGTGGGTCTCTTGCCATCCGAGTAAAGTCATTGGCCAGCTCTTTGAAAGTTGGCCTTATGTTTTCATCAATCATCCAGCCTGAATAGAACAGGGCAAGAAACACTACGTATAAAAAAGAAGCATGTTCAAATTATCTATAGATGTTTTGTGAAAGCAGCTAATAGGATAGCACTGAGTCCAAAACAAATTTCCCCAAGGGTACATTACGTTTTGTTTTATCATATTGTACTGTATTATACTCTAAAATATTAGATTTTATCATGTCATATGGTAACATATTGTATCATGTTGTATCATAAGTCCATCCCCTATCTGTTCTGGGGTCCCACAAGGTTTTGTCCTTGGCCCAGGGTCAGCCCAAGCCTCCATGGGGCCCTAAGCAAAATTTAGTTTGGGGCCCTCTATTTCTGCTAATAATCTGGATTACTGCAATCAACAGTCAGATGATCAGATCATTCACCCACCTAACATAAACTCATTGCAACATGGTAGAATGTACTGATAAAACTACCTATTAACAAACTGGTAAAATATAACTTTCTCTGCATTCGATGACTACTTCAAGTAATTTGGCATTATAAACAAAAGAACAGATTTGATTTGACTGATAAAGCAATACTGAAGCACAGTTATCTTGCAGTTCTGTTTCTGTGGCCTTCTAGGGTGTCGAGAGCCACAGAAATGGTTATGGCAGATTTGGCCCACAGGCTTTGAGTTTGACACATGTGATCTAGTGGTACTAAAAGTAAAAAAATAAATAAATAAATAAATAAACACCTGTATGGAATGTATTTTACAGTAAAAGTGTCATCTGGTTTATTATCTTTGGTTAAGGAACTGCAACAATAATGTTCAAAATAATTTGAAGTGCAAGATCAACAACAAACAACAGATAAAAAAAACTTAGATGTAAAAAAAAAATTAACTGTGCAAAACAGACTAAATTAAATTAAATTAAAATTAAAATATCAAAGAAATAATTAACGTAAATGAACAGTTACTTGAAACCACATAAAATGGTTTAAAACTATTTTAAAGTTGAATAGTTCTTAAAACTATGTACCGGTAAATGTGTGCAACAAATTGCAAAAGCTGAACTTAAAACATTAAATAGAATCATATAGAAATCATTACTAAAAAAAACAAAACAAACAAAAAAAAAAAAAAATTCCACTTAGGGGGCCGCCTAGTGGACCCGGTGCTCTGGGCAGCCGCTTAGTTTGCTTATGCCTTGGCCCTCGCCTTTTTATCACCTACCTCCTTCCTCTCTGCATCTTCTTCCAAAAACAAAGTTTCCAATTCTACCGTTACACAAATGACACCCAGATTCATCTGTTCACCACACCCACCTCCACCCTCCCATCGCCATCACTCTTTGACTGCATACATGGAATTGGATATTTGCGCTGCAAACTTACTCAAACCGCGCAGTGTAAATAGAGCTTATTCTGATCGGCACCAAAGCCACTCATGCAAAAAAACAACGATTTCTCCATTCTCATCAACAATGTCTCAGTTTCCCCCTCCACCAGATTAGTTATCAGCCTAGACAACACATTCTCATTTCAATCCCACGTCAGTAGCATCACTCTTTCAACCTACTTTCACCTCTGTAACATTGCCTTGGTTCGGTCCATCCCTCTCATCCAACCATACTGCCATTCTAGTTCACTCTGGTCACATCCTGCCTGGATTACTGTAATCCCCTTCTCTTTGGTTTACCTGCATAAGCCATCCAGTGGTCTAAATCTCTGCTGCCCACATCATCACCAGAAACCCTTCCACCAGTCGAACAACTCCTGTCCTGCAGCAACTTCACAAGCTCCACACCAACATCTTGTGCAAAATTCAGCTTCTCACCTTCAAACCCCTCAACAACCTCATCTAAACTCCTCCACACCAACACGCATCCATATTTTTAGACAACACATTCTTATTTCATTCCCATATCCCACACTTCCTTCTTTCACCACCCATCTCACCCAAACACCTGTCCATCTGACTCCCCCATGTTCCACCACTGCAACTTTTTACCTCTGCACTTCAAAAACTCTCCCACGCTCTCCATTTTCAAATCTTGCATCAAAACTCTCTTCTTTAACATCATTTTAACATCCTTGTGACACTAGCTGTGTTTTTATTTCTTAATTTATTCAGTGATTGTATCTTTTTACTGTTTGCACTTGATGTTAATATTGTGTTTTATATTGTGCAGTGGTCTTGCATGCCATGAAAGTCACCTTTCATAAATGCATGATGATTATGTTCATGCTGTCTTTATTTGTGAAGAAAGAGTCTGACTTTTGCTTGTGTTAGAACAGGTCAAATGTTTTGACGTACATTTAACCATGACCATGTAAACATCGATGGTACAGATGTGGGGCTGTGATAGACGTTCACCCTTCTCCAGGACACTCGGCACGTCCTGAGGCTGCACAGACACATACGGCTCCGCCCCAAATGACATCATCTCCCACACTGTCACCCCTGTTCAAGAAGTAAGGCGCCACATTAAAATGCTGCATTTAAAAAAAATACACGGTTAGGAGAAAACCCTTTCTATGCCTCTTACCATAACTCCAAACATCACTTTGATGACTATATCTTCGGAACAAGATGCTTTCTAGCGCCATCCATTTTATTGGTGTCTGAATGAGAACAAAACATATACAGTAGTCAGATCTGGATGGATCTGCTTCAATTACTGAAATCTTGTCCTCCAGTCATAGCAACCTTTGTGTCTGTGTAAACATATTTCTTGTCATCTGGGTAAAGGAGATCAGCCACCCCATAGTCTGAGATCTGGACCTGATAGTCGTTCTTCAGCAAAACATTACGGGCAGCCAGATTCCTGTGGACTATGCAGTGTTCCTCCAGATAGAACATACCCTAAAACACAAAAGTGCATAATGTAAATAGGCTTCAACAACTTTAGGAATAAAACATATTTTCTTGAAAAAAAAAAAAAATCCTGCTGCGCACACCTTAGCAATCTGCACACACCAATTAAGGAGGCGCTGAGGGTCGAGGTTGTTCTTGTGCTGTATGATGTGCTCTAGTAAGGAACCATAAGAACTGAGCTGAGTCACCAGCTGCAGACTGGCACCGGGACAGATTCCCAGCAACCTAACAATGTAGGGATGGTCCATGCTGCCCATAGACAACATATGCTGCAGAAAAAGAAACATTGCTTGTAATATTATGTTTGAACTCTGTATATTTGTTTCATAAACTCACATCGGTGATCTCAGTGAAGGTCTGTCGGCCTGAGCTGTCCTGGATGGTCTTAATGGCCACAGGGATCTTCACTGTCTCACCCTCTGGAGTCCAAAAGCCCTTAAACAAAATCATTAAATGATGTAAGAAAATGTGATAGGTTACAAATCAAAAAAAGAATCAACAAAAAAATAATAATCCGTACCTTGTGCACTGTACCAAAAACACCAAAGCCAAGGAGTTTGATCTTTTTCAGGTCTGAAGGCTTCAGAATACGGGCATGAACTTTGGTGCCTTTTTCTCCAGGACCCAGAGGCTCAAAGCTCTGTCAGAGACACAACAGTTGTCCTTGCCTGTCGTCGTGGTGAAAAGGATTATTGTGACTCGTAAAGATGTGGTCTCTGGCGCCTCACCTCTCCACTTTCCAAATATCTCCTCATGGCTCTTTTGCGGCGGATGGCGAGGCCTCTGTGGTACAACACCCCCAGGAAAAACAACGCCAGGCAGAAAATCAGGGCGGCCGGGACCCCTAAAGCAATACAGGTGATCTGACCACTGCAGAGGGAAGCACCAGTGGTTGGAATGAAACAGAGGTTCAACCAGCAAATACAGATAGCTATGCATTACCACAGACAAAAAAAAAAATCAATTTAAAAAATATCTAAAGCTGCTTCTGTTCATTCTGAGTCATGACTCTCAGTTACAAAGCTGTTTGTCTAAACAAGAAATTTCATCCACATTCAACATCTTTTGTCAGAACATTGAGAGGAAAATGAACCACGGAGAAATAAAGCTACAAACACACAATGGAAATAGGTGCTTCAAACAACAAGAACACCCAAAATAATATTGTAAACTTGAAAATGAGCAGCTATGTCCTTTTAAATTGCCCAAAAGTTCAAGCTAACTTGTCTTTTTGTAGAAACCGTCATTGCACAGTTGCATTTTTTTTAAACCAGCAGAGGAAACAGTCACCTGCTAACTGCCAGCCTGGCTGCCTCCAAACAGTCATTTAATCCTGGGCCGAAGCATCTGAAACAAACAAGTGAACCTCAAACATTCGACAGTTGTGACACTTGGATAAATGAAAGTGTATAAAAATACTCAGGTGCACTTATGCTTTAAGCTGCGGCTCACCCCTGGGTGCAGTTGTGGTGACATGGTTCGCAGTGACCCTCCTTGTTGGGATATTTGAAAATCAGTCCTTTCTGTCCATCATTTACTCCACTGGGACAAGAGGACATGCAGTAAGGGCCATCTTGAAGATTGGCACAGGCTATACACTCATCTGCCCCCTCAAGGGAGAAAGTAGGACAGAAATCAGCACAATAAGGTGGACCGTAATCGGGTGGTTTGAATGTCACCACATTCAAAGTCATTCAAAAAGAATAGGCAATTACAAGTGCAAATCTGAATGTAATCATTAATTTTAAAACATGTCATACTACTTTCTGTTCTGTTTTCTGTCAAACACACACAGTGCCAGCCCAAGTCTCCATGGGGCCCTAAGCAACATTTGGTTTGGGGGCCCTCTATTTCTGCTAATACAGTAATGTTGTTTACTACAAGCAACAGTCAGATGATCAGATCATTTACCCACCTAACATAAACTCATTGCAACTCTGACAGCCCTGTTTACATTATCCTATATGTGTGGCACTAAAAGAAACAAAAGGACAAAACACACCAGAATGCAATGTGTTTTACAGCAAAGGTATAATCTGGTTTAATACCGTTGGTTTCAAAGAACTGCAACAGTAATGTTCAAAATAATTTCTAGTGCAAGATCAGCAACAAACAACAGATAAAATAACGTAGATGCATAAAAATAACTGAAATTGTGCAAAAACAGACAAAATAAAATAAAATAATAGAATATCAAGGAAATACTTAATGTACATGAACAATTACTTGAAACCACATAAAATGGTTTACAAAAGAAATTAAAAGTTGAATATTTAGTTCTTAAAATTATGTATGTGTATTCTTTAAATCACTTCTTGGTCTGTTGCCTTCATACATCTCCTCCTACATGTCTCTGTGTGAGTGCAGCTACAGCTTGCGCTCTCAGGACATGATTACCTGCAGTGAGTCAGTGAGGACTGAACTTGGCAAAAGGGCCTTCTCCTACTCTGCTCCTGCTTCCTGGAATATCTTACAAAAAGATCT
>JARVGS010000127.1:20596658-20616430 GCA_031762315.1 Hypsolebias antenori
AAAATAAAGTACTACTTACTACTTGTACAACTATTCCTATCTTGCAGTTTTTCACTTATCGCGGGGCTTCAGGTTACAGATCCTCCGCGATAAACAAGGGACTACTGTATTCTGATTTTGATTCTGATTCTGATAAGGGGAACCTTATTGTACAGTGGTACCAAAAGTTTAAACTAAACTAGCTTAAAGCTTTTGGACACTTTCCTAAAAAATGGCATTCAAACCGTTAGCACAGTTATTTGACGTTTTTTGAGACATCTAAATTTTATTGAGCCCCGCATGTAATCACTCACTCTGATAGATTAACTGAAAATCCAAAGTAATAGTTAAATTAGAGTTGTGTTATATAATCTGAAACAGTGTTTGGAAAAAAAAAAATTGAGAATCTGTGAGCGTCATAGGATAATTATAGATATACCCTTGTGTAATGCTTTTCCATCAAGTAGAAAACAGAAACTGTAATATCTACTGTATTTGAAAAAGGTTTTTTTTCACCTGTTCCAATAGATTAAAGTTGATTCAGGTTGTATTTTGATTGAAAGATTATTTGGCTGTACTTACAAATTCTGACTTGGAGCAAACAGAAATATCAATGGACAAACTACATTTTTGTTTAATGTATCAAGATACAAGTTCAGTTTAAAAAAAGTATTACATCTTTAAATTAATTTCAGAGCAAAACATTGATTCTGAATGACATGGGATCAGATGGGTTGATGTCTGTCCAAGAAACAGAATTACATTTGATTATACTGTAATGGCAAAAAAAAAAAAAATTCAAGCATGTTTTAAAAACACAACAAAATGATGAATACTGTGACAATTCACAAAACAAAGCAGCGTATCAGAAAATGTAATTTTTCATAATTTCATGAAAAAGCATGTGACTTGCAAAAAGCATGAAGGGGAACAAATGATCTATGAGCTGAGACAAGCAGGTGTGTAAATGCTGGTGAGCTGATTACAGATGGCAAATAGGTGAGAGTGGAGCTGGAAATCAGGAGAGCTGAATAAATCAGATTGGAAGGAAAACTATACTCAACTAGACAACAACAAAAAATGTATATTTCATAAAACACAAGCAACCTAAACAAAATGCAAAGAAATAACAATACAAAGTCTTTATCCAAGACCTGTAGAGATAAATACTTAAAAAGTAAGGGCATGAGAATACTGTGAGATTCTATTAGGTGAAAAGGCAGTAATTAACAGTACAGTAAATGGGAACCATGTAGCATTTTTTGGAAGGTGATTCGTTATTAGCTCTACATTTTTCATATAGCACAAGTACAAATAAAGTTTGATATGTTATCATTTTATTTAAGAAAAGCAGGCTCGTTTGACTTAATCTGGATTACTTTTGGCACTTATAGTTCTGTTGCATCAATGGTAACTACAACACAACAAAAACATTATGGGTTGTACTTAAGTTGAGTGACAGTTAGATTTTCTGAGGGAAAGCTAAAGAAAAAAGTGGCACTTTGGACTATTTCTGTATAAATCAATTTAAAACCCTGTATCAGTGCTGTTATTCAAAGCCATATTTGAATGTTTTGGTCAAGCATTTTTTACATTAGTCTATTGTAATTATTGTAAATCAAGTGACTTCAACAACACAACCACCTGCTGTCAGAAGCTGTTTTAATGAAGTCCTGGATATTTGTGTGGATTGAATTTCCCATACGCTGGTTTCCCAGGTGGACTGTAGTAGGCTGTGCCTGGCTGACAGTTAACTCATACAAGATAGAAATGCTGGATGTGCGCTGTGTGTATGGATTTAACTCTCATATACATACCTTACAAGTTAGCTTTTCTGTTTTCATCAAACTATGCCAGACCCAACAGAGACATTACAAGATATTGTTAAATGAGGAAGTGTTGACACGCAGGCTACTGTCGCTCTTTCACCGTGGCATCAGTCTGACACATTATCGCTGGTCACCTGTCTGACTGTGCGTCTGTCTGTCCATCAAGCCAGATTACCTTTGAGGCCCTGCAGCAAAGTCACAACTTCTTTAAAACTGTTATTAGCCTTAAACTTACACTCATGAATGGCTCACAGGTCGAGTGTCAGCTCAAGTGGTCACACTGCACATCAAATTGTGACAGCTTTTGTCACTTGAAACACAGCTTTAGCAGAGTCTGCGCCTGCGTGTGTGTATGTGAAAGGTAAACACTGTAGGTTGCTCTGCTGCTGTGTGGACATTAAGCCTATTTTCCAGCCAGGGGTCAGTGTGAAAAGCATATTGTTATATGAATTGTGGCGTTGCCGCTGCAGACACTATCGCCACTTCTTAACCTTAAGGCTGAACCTTCAGCTGCACAATTGTGAGCAGAGAGCAGACATTTCCAAGTTATAGAGCATTATTCGGTGCCATTTGCAGCAGGTGCAGAGTACTGTGCAGAAAGTGAATGTCAGTCAGTGTTACAAAAAGCAAGTATTTATGCTGTATAGAGACTATTTCAATTCATGTGGTCAGGCGGCAGAATAAATTGACTGCAGTTGTTTAACAACTCCACGACTTACAGTCCAGTGATAGCAGTCAAACTCTCACTGACATTGAGCTGAGAATAAGTTTATAAACACCAGGGGCAGTTGTGGCTGAGTGGTTAGAGCAGTGGTCCTCCAATAGGAGAATTGAGGGTTCAATTCCACCAGCACACATGCTGAAGTGTCCCTTGGCAAGACACTGAACCCCTCATTGCCTCTGACGTATGTCCCATAGGTGTATGAATGTGATCTAAAGCACTGATTAGTCTCTACAGATTCAGATTAGCTTTGTAGAGTTCTAGTACAGTACTGTGTGGATGGTTAAATGAGGGCACAGGTTGTATTGTAAAGCACTTTGAGTATCTTTTTTTTAATCTTTAGTCATTTTATAACAATGAGATACAACATTTAACATATGTATAATAAGAAACAAACAAAAAAATAAAAAAGTATAAAATGAAAGGTAGCAGATGAAGAAAATATCTTATTATATCTGCTCCTTATTGTCTAATAACTATTCAAACAAATTTTTAACAAAAACAAAATAAGTAAATAACATTCAATTTTCAATTCACATATTACTCATTAAATACATTCATTTATATTTGTTTAACAATTCGTTTTTAACCAATTTCTTAAATACAAGGATTGATTTAGCTTCCTTAACATCTGTCATTAAATTATTCCATAATTGTACCCCTTGAATTAAGGTAGTTTCTCAAACAGACCACAAGAAAGCACTTACGAAACAGTCCACATCCAGGGGGCCCCTGCATCCTGCTGCACACTCTGTGTGACAGCAGTCCTTGGGGCTCGTCCCAAAGCAGCGTCCATTACACTGTGGAGCGCACACCATCTTAGTCACTGCGAAAACACACAGGAGGACAGAAGTCACCGGTTTATGCTTGAGTGTGTTCATATCACTCTGTCTCAACTTATTTCTTCGTGCAGACACTCACAGATTTGACACTGGTTCTTATTTGGCCCCCAACAATAATCTCCACAGAACTGGTGGCATGGGCCTTAGAGAGAGGTGGTGAGAGAGACAGAAATGCCATTCAGAATGGAAAAGATGCAGTTTGTAGATCACTGTGAGGGATCACCATGAGCAGACCTCTCTCCCCATTCTGCTGGATGTCAATCGGAGCGCTGTTGTCTCGGACGATATCCTGCCAGAAGATCCACGGGCCATAACTCAGGTATTTGTTATTAATAATCTGCACTCCTCCATCCAGAATCTCTGTGATAAAGAACGACACAAAAGAAAAAATTAAATCATTCAGACGAGGCTGACTCAGCCGGGGGTTCGGTCATTGGTTTCAGTTCAAACTTTCAGTTAAGTTGGGCTTGTGTGTGAATACGGCGAATAAAGGCAAAGCCTTGAATCTCACAAAGTGTCTCTTTTCAGACTTCATTTTCCCTTCCTGTAATATATTGTGTCCCATTAACCTGTCAGATTTGCGAGCCCCAGCTGCCGAAGGCCATTGGAGCCATCCTTGGGGTAATTGAAGAAAACTGAGAGTGCAAAGCGTCGCTCGTACAGACTGTTTCCTCTGATGACCTGTAGTTGTTCCAAAGGAATCTCCTGGAAGTGGTTCATTGCGATGAGGACGTAACCAGTCACCTCTCTGATTGTCTGAAGGGAGGAAGAAGACATTCAACTCAAGTGGATTTTATTTGATCTGATTTGCAGCGGGGAGAAATAAGTACTGAACACCAGTATTTTCTCAGTAAAGATATTTTCTAATGGGACTACTGACATGAAATTTACACCAGATGTTGGTAGCAACCCAAGTAAACCACACACACAAAGAACTAAAAACAAATATGTCCATAGATTAAGTTATGTGTAATAATAAGTTATAGTGAATAACTATTGAACACATGAAAAAAATGAGAAGCAATAAGGCACGGAAAGACAAAGAAATAGATGAACGTAATATTTCTAAAGCAACCCTGCCTCCTATCAGTGCAAATTAATATCAGCTGGTTTCAGCCCTAAGATACAGCCTTTAAAAGGATTATTCATTATTAAGTTATTGCACAAAGGAGCATTTCACTATGGGTAAAAGTAAAGAACTCTCTCAAGACCTTTGCAACTGTTGCAAAACATTCATAGTTACAGATGCATTTTAAGGACCAGTCATGAAGGACTTCAGAAAGACCTGGAAGAAGCAGCTTTAGCTGTTTCAAAGAAAACAACAGTGCACTCAACAGACCTCTATGCATGCTCACTAGAAGACTCCACTGCTGAAGAATAGAGAGCTGAAGCTCATGAAGCAGGGCTGATGAGAACATGAACATCACTGGATGTTCTGAGAAGTACTGCATGTCACTTTGAAAACACCACACCAACAGTGAAGTATGGAGATGGGAACATCATGGTGTGGAGCTGTTTTTCATCTTATAACACTCTCAGACTTCATATACTGTAACTTTAACTTCATTGGGCGGTACGGTAGATAAGTGGTTGGCAGTGTTGCTTCACAGCAAGAAGATCCAGGGTTCAATCCCTAGTTTGAACATGGAGTCTCTCTTCATGTTCCCTTTGTGTTTGCATGGGTTTTCTCTGGGTAGTTCAGTTTTCTCCCTTAGGGATTTGCCTGTACAGGGACATTCTTGATAACAATCTACCAAGTTGCTGAAGATGAAATGAAAGTAAATATTTCCCAAACGCATAGTCAAAGAAACTCAGTTGGTTAAAAAAATTAAAAAGAAAAGAAAAGAAGCCAGTATATAAATTAATGCCCCACTCTTGAATCCAATTTAAAGTCTACATAAAAAGCTGAAGATCAGAGACCACAGAAGAGGACCCTTCAAGATTTGAGGACAGTTTGTGTGGAAGAAATCTGCTTTAATCAAATGACGTGTTCAGCACTTCTTTTCCCCACTGCATCTTTTGCAATTCGACAAATCATCCTGAAAAAAACGAGGATTATGTTCACCTTAAGGAAGGAGAAGTCCCAGTTAATCTCAATCTGAGTGATCTCCAGGTTTCCCATGATGATCTCACAGCCATCAAACCGCTCCCTAATCAGATTGTACTGATTCTCCTGAGAGCCGGTGGAGCTCAGGCCGTTCTGGGTACCGGGACACACTTCAGACACACAAGTAAGAGGGAACGTTTTATAAGAGCATCTTAAAAACAAATTCTAGGCTTTCTGAATATTCTGTCTTTTAAAAAAACAACACATTTTGTTAAACACATTACAAATAAATCCAATCTGAGAGGACTGCAGTTTCTGACATCCTAATCTTATCAACAAGTGAAGATCAACGTATATGAAAGACTCTGAGGCTGCAGAAGAGGTGAAGATGAGTCCTGTGGGTTGTATTGTTTCTGTCTTATTTATGATCATGTTGCTTCTATGCTGCTGCTTGATTTGTGGCAAACAGACTGCCTGCAAACCTGGGTGCACCGAGCAGTCCAGACCCGAGGGCGACGAAGAGGAGGCCAAGGGTCGAGGCAGAGTCTCGCTCTCAGACAAAGTGCCTTATTGTGACAACGCTCTAAATGTGGACAGTGTGTTGCAGCGAATGATGCAGCAACAGACAGAGCTTCTGTGTGTGTGCTGAGATCAGACTAGAAGACAATGAGCCATGTGTGAGTACAGCGGTCTGGTGGAGGAACGGAAATATTGTGGACGGAAGGAGACATGCGCATCATCTCCCAGTGAGGAACAACAAATCGTGGCACGGGCTAAAGACTGAACACCTGCTGGTTATGAAATATACGGTGCGAGATATTTACACCAAAATGTTCCATCTTTACATAAAACTATGGAACTGAACAGAGTCAGAGCTTCCTCTGAATAGCTGCAAAACGTTTCTATCAGAATAAAATGCACAATGAACCCCAGTGACTCCTAAAAGACAAAATGCATAAACGTTTGAGGAAATATAGGTTTAAGAGCAGTGAATTAATGAGTTTTCGGTTTGTTTTTTGTTTGTTTTAGTGGAATTTTATGACTTCAGTTTAACATTTCTAAGCTTTAATAAAATGCCCACACAGTGCAAATTTATGAATTACATTTAAGATCAATATAATTTGAATCTTTAAGGGTTATAAATGTTTATGAACCATGCTCATTAATGTCTTTGGGACTACTGATTACCGTGCATTGTAAACTTTTTGTTTAAATGGACACATTATGGTGCACTCTGAGTTTTTGCTCTCAGTGGCTCTTTGTAAGTTTATTTTAAACATCTTTTACCAGCAACTTGTGTAAGATTTTATTGACACATGGAGGAACTGAACCAGATATCTTTGCACAAGAGCTGAGCTGACTGGATGGAATACAAATGGTTATCACATCATTAAAAAAAATTATGTTTACCAAAAATATGTTGATGTCTCAAGTGTTAAGGATATAAGTGCTCATAAATATTAGGTGATGATGAGCTTTTATGTAGCAGTAGAATTAATGAAATCAAGGTTTCTAATGTTTAAAAAATATATATAAATTCACCGACCTTCATGTGTTTGAACATACGCTGTTGGGATCCTGAACCACAAAATGACACAAAACAATCTGATTCTCAGCTGGTCCATCGTGATGTCCAACGTCCTCACAGAGGTTTCAGCTCTGAGGACAGCAAGAATACAGAAGGTCAACCATCATCCAGGCAAAACAACTAAAATAAAGGCCTCTGTCGTGGTGCTCCGGTGAAACTGATAAAATCAATTGCCAGAGAGAAAACTTCTTGTGATCCAGGGGTTTCCCTCGCAGAGAGAGGCATCTGATTGGCCGACAGCCAGAATTATTCACCAACCAGAGGTCTGTCCGTCCTTTTCCCCCCTCCACCTCCAAGCTGCAGCTTCAACCCTCCAAAAAAGAATCTAATGTCTCAAGTGCACTTAATAAATATGTATTAATTAAACTCACAATTTACTAAAGCATGCACAAAAAGGCAAAGCTGAATCATAAATGTCAGTGAGCAGCACCTTCCAGCACAACATGTTGCTCAGCCTGTCTGCCTCTTTGTGTGCAAGTTGTTTTGCTTCAGCTGCTGCATGTAGCGTTGAGCTCGCAGCCTGAGTGCTTGCACTGTTCTCCCTGTAAAAAGCAGTATTGTCCCCCGCAGCCCCGTCAACTGGTTAATCACCTCTTTGATGCGAATGGAGCAGCCTGTCACAAGGGCCACATTGTCAGATGGTCAAGTGACTTCTGAACCCAAAACAAGAACATGCTTAATTTTGGGGGGAAAATGGTTAAAATTCCTGAACATTCAGTTGTGAGCGGGATGTGGGGGACAGATAGGGACTAATAGATGAGCATTATTAGTAAAGTGCTTCTGACAGATGAGCTGTTAAATCTTAATTTTGGAAATTACAGGGAAGATGGCTGAAACAGTTCCCAGATTGTGTGAAATTTCCCATCAGGGTTTGATGTAAAAGTGAATCTAACGTTGTTGTTTTTTATCATGTTTTATATAAAGACTTCAAAGTGTATAAAAAGATGCAGTTTTTAGTAGTTTTTGTGTGCAGGATCATTTCAGTATTCTTCTGTCCAGCAGGAGGAGACAGAGTCTGACAACTGCACTTCAGATCTCAGAGCTGCTGCAGGTGGACCTCACATTTGCTCAAAAACATAGCAACTGTTTAAAAAAAAAAATCAGTCTTCTCTATTTAAATAACCAGCTACCATTATTAGTGGGATAGCAGACGGCACATCATGGCTCAAATTGCTGGACAGCTGTCAGTGATCACACACACAGATGTGGATACATTTATATGTTCAACAGTTCAACAAAAACATTACGGGTGGGACTTCCCAAAAGCTCCAGTTCTGTCTCATCAGGCCCAGAATCTTTGAGACGTGTCAACATGCACTTTGACAAACTCCTGTCTGTATTTTTGTGTTTGTCTATCAGTTGTAGTTCCAAGGTCTTCCTTCATGGAGCTGATTAAGATTCAAAATGATGGATAGTGCAGTCAGAACATGCCATACCTTGAAAGTTGCTTGGAGTTCAGTTGAAATGGTTTTGAATGTTTCTTCTTGGCTCTTTTTCTTTCATCCGCGCTCTACGTCTGATCAGTCTGGGATTGCATTTTCTCTTGCGTCCACTTCCTGGGAGATTTGTATTTTTCAGTATTATTAACAGTCGTGGTCAGAGGAACATGGCGATGGTCTTGCAACCTTACTGTTAATAATTTGTACGCATCCTTTATGATTGTCTATTATTGTTTTAGTTGTCACTCTTTGTTAAAATCAGGTCTTTCTTGAAAATGAGTCCCTGAGGCTCAATGGGATTAACCTGAATAAAGGTTGAATGAATACTCTTTCTGAATTTTTCAGACGGCTTAACTTTCTCTGCTTCATATTCAGTTGGGTGCACGCAACAGTAATTGTGAAATGGTAAATGGACTGTACTTATACAGCACTTTTCTGTCTGATCAAGATACTCAAAGCTCTTTACAACACAAGCTGTGTCCTCATTTACCCATTCATACAGTACCCTACTAGACCTATACAGAGAATAATCAGTGCTTATCACAATCATACACCAATGGGACACACATCGGAGGCAATGAGGGGTTCAGTGTCTTGCCCAGGGACACTTCAGCATGTGACTGCTGGTGGATCCAAACCCCCAACTCTCCCATTGGAAGATGACTGCTGCCACAGCACCAAACCATCCAGTGGCCATTTTGTTCTCTTTGAATAGGCAGAGTGGCTGACGAGAAACTAATTCAGGTCAAACAAACAAAAAAAAAATCTGTTTCATGCTGCTGTTCATTCGTACTCATCTGCTCATACAGACTCATGTTCGTGCTGCTGTTTGGAGTAATGTTTTCTATGAGTGCTCTGTGTATTTTTAGTTTATGGTTTTTTTAGTTCATTTCTCAGATGTTGTTACCTGGTACTGTTTTTCTTTTACATTTTACTGTTGGATGTAACTGGGACCCTGTGTTCATAATTTTGTTCCATCACATGTACCACATGTGGTGCAAATGACAATAAAGAATCTCTGACTGACTCTCTGACTCAATGTAAAATATGGGTTGTGGTAGCAGTGGTCAGAGCTACAGTCTTGTTATTCTGAAGCTGCAGGTTCGATTCCAGATTGCATCAAGATAGGCTTTCAGAGTAATGTACTGTAAAACGTGCCAAGTGCAAGTTCGATCGTATTGGGGACCTCTGCAGAAAGGGGCATCCAAAAGAAAAGCAGCTTACTGCAAAAAAACGATTCTCTCTTTAAGGATACCAGCAAATCTCTTCATTCTAGTTTATATTTGTAAAATAAACAACGACCGTTTATTTTCACATTATTATGCTTTGCGTCATCAGACACTGAAAGTATCGAGACGTGCGCAGTTTCAGTGAGCTGCATGGATTCCAACAAATCTGTATGTACGACTAGTTTTTGTATATACGTGGTGCTTCCATGTTTTGTTTGCAGGGTTTGACCTTTTACATGGCCTTCGTGGTGTCCACCTCCGTGTCAGTCCTGGTGGCCCTGTCCTGCAGCCAAACTGTGAGAAGTGCCTGCTGTGGCCTTTTTTTTTAAAGTTTCCACTCCCTTCAGAGATTGATGAATTGATTGTGTGGCTGCTGCCAGTGTGTCTGTGCCCCGGGTGAAGGTGTCCTGGTTACGGGTGGGAATCCCAGCTATGGCACCCACCCTGGGGTTGCTATTGTAGCCGGCCTGCAGGGTGCCCTGGGGGGCTGGTGGCCCCAGGACCAGGTCCGACTCACATACTGCTGTCACACCCTTGGAGACACAGCGGCACTCCCCCTACGAGCCCCTCTGATCAGCTCAGACTATGACTCTCTCTGGAAATGGGCTAAACTTCTCCTGATGCAAAAAAAAAAAAACCTCAGAAAGTGGCAAAAGTATGTTGTTCCCACTCGCTTGACCTGTCCACCCCTGTTTCTGTCCTAATATTTATGAAAAGTTACCTTATCTTAAACCAGTCACAAGATTAGACGTGTGTTAATGTTCTAAAGGAATAATTCAAGGCTTCGAGGCTATGAACAATCAATGTCTTACCTGTAACGGATATATCTTTTCCAATGTTTGGCAAGTTTAAAAATATTTTCTGACTGGAATAAAGAGCTAACAGCTAGTTCAAGTGAATCAAAGTGCATGGATGCTGTTTTAAAACACCTTATGAATATAAATACTGCTTTTAAAACTTAATAACATTTTGGTTATTATTAACACAAATCACAGATTACATTCAAATATTTATGCTTTCCCCCCAAAAGATTTGATCTTTTTTAATCTGTTTTTCAGGTTGTCAATTTTCATCTAACAGAAATCTATCTCTAATATTTAGCTGTATATATTTTATGATTTTAGTGTTTGCATTGCTAGTGATGTCTTTGAAAATCCTAAGTCAGCAGATTCACAGATTAAGCGCTTTGATTAAATAAATAAGAGGAGCCAGGGTTCTTATTGTGAAGACAAATCATCAGCCCAGTCATTAGGAAGGAGTTGACATTTTTACATTAAGAACAATTTCAACCTTTTTGCATCTTTAGATGTGGCTCAGTCAATAAGTCAGAGGAAGAATGATTCCTCTGAAAGTGGTAAAACAGAAATCTCAACACTGTTTGATCCAAACGGTGACAAGAAGAAGCTCAAACCAAGAAACAAGTGAGGAAAACCAAAAGTTTGTTTTGATCTTTTATTGATTGTTGAAATCATCAAACCATTTAATGCTTTTTTTGTTTGTTTTTTTGCACCGGTTCATGTTTCTCCCTATCCTAGTTTTTACATATCATTTCACTGAATGCAATTACTGTATACACATTTTGAAAACCCGTCAGTGGTAATTGTCCTCTTTTACATTTTAATGTCTACAAAAAAGAACAAAAAGATAAATAAATGTAGATGTTTAGCCACAACATCATCACAGATCTTTTAAAGGTGAAACACTTTGAATGCTGGACATTCCTACTTACAAGCCTGTTATCAAAGAGAAATGAATAACCGCAGACTAAATAAGGCCACAAAAAGAAACGTGTTCACACCAAACCGAACATGATAGATAACACGTCACACTCTCACGCACAAGCTGCTGTCAGATTAACGCACCTGCCAGCGATTATCTACAGGTGTAACAACAGCAGTGCCAGCGGAACACCACGCAACGCTCC
The DNA here is from genome assembly GCA_031762315.1 of Hypsolebias antenori. Taxonomy (NCBI): domain Eukaryota; kingdom Metazoa; phylum Chordata; class Actinopteri; order Cyprinodontiformes; family Rivulidae; genus Hypsolebias; species Hypsolebias antenori. The sequence goes on from JARVGS010000127.1 coordinate 20,608,257, forward strand.
TCCAGTTACATCATAAACATACAGTATATACACTTCAGCTGACATAGAAAAGCATGCTTGTTTGCATATTAGAAGGTTGTTCAGTAAACTTTACACAAAACCCATGACAGTAATTAGTACAGCAACGATCCAACCAGCAGCAGTAATGTTGACTAACAAATATAGTCTGAGGAAACAGGCTATTACAGTATAATTCACTTTTATTACACACCTTGTACACAGTATTAACATGCTGTGTGTTGCAGTATTACGATACCCCTCATCCTGTTTTCTTGTGTGTGAAGAAAAAGCCACATATAATTAAACAAGACCCAAATCAACCAAATGAAACAAGAATACTGTTCAGAAACGCAAGACAGTAAGAGACGATGTGTAACCTGACACACACACAGAGACCGAGTTAAAATAAGAAGTGTTAGTGTAATGTGTGACAGGATGACAAGCGCTGCGAGATTGTTTGGCGAATATGCGGCAGCACAAAACCGACTGCAAAGAAATCATTCACTGTAAGTTCTAACATCGCCGATCTCATGCTGCGCTGCCAAACTCTCCACGGCCGAGCGGCAGCGTTTTCTCCAAGCTGGTGCCGTCGGAGTGCCTGCTCTGTCACCTGCATCGCCTCAGACATCACCACCTCGCCGATCTTTTTTAACCCTCGCTGAGCCAGGCAAGAACAAATCTTTATTTACAGCAGCGGCCTCTAGCAAGCCCAACACTGGGAGAGTCTCCGTGCAGACTGGGAAGCAGTCATATACACTTTAATTTGGGGTTTTGCTTTCTTTTCCTGGATTTACTATTTTATATTAGAGATCAGCTGTATTCACAGTAAAACGCACATTGCGGTAAAAGGGGGAGAAATCCTACGATGCATGCATAAAGCATAAATAAATAAAAACGTATGAAAAATATCAACAAGAACTCTCAGAACATTAACTATTTGTGTTTCTGAAAAATAAATAAGTTCAATATGCTTTATATTTAAATCAAATCTGGACGAAAATAACCTTTAAAGAGCATAATTCTGTGGCAGTAGATGACGTTTGACAATAAAATATAATGTTACATTTTAAAACACTGCATTAAAATTTTGATATCCTATCATTTATGACATTCTTTTATAATTTACACAAGAGTTTACCGTTTCTGAGGAGGAAGGCTGCCCTGCCGTCACAGATTTGTCACGTTTTCACATTAAATGTCCTAATGGAGGTCACAGGCTGCAAACAAAGGGAAATGCACACGCCTTTATACATTATTTTATGTCAGGATTTATTCTTTCAGTTTAAAAAGTGGAAACTATTTTGGTCCACTTTGACACCGTCTATTTGTAAGTGAAAGAAAACTCTCATCACGAACCAAAATTATGTAAATGAATCAAAGTATGGAAATAAATATAATCTATATTTACGGGGGGAGAAAGCCATTGACAGTAACTCCCCCCGGGAGCTATTTTTTTTAGTCTTTTCACCTTTAGGTAAACACAACAGACCCACTGTAAAGACCGCCTGGCGCTGGCACCCAGGCTCCTCCCCTCCTCCCTCTTCACTTTTTGTTCTTCAGCTGGTTGGCCAGCCAGTCCAGGCCCTCGTACAGGCCGTCCCCGCTGGTGGCGCAGGTGGCCTGGATGTACCAGTTGCGGTGGCGTAAGGAGTGCAGGCCCAGCTTGTCTGTGATCTCTGCGGCGTTCATGGCGTTGGGCAGGTCCTGAGTGAAATGATACAGTTAGTCATTCGCTCTGATGTGCAGAAGGAGCTGCTGCTGCTGGACAGCCGCACCTGTTTGTTAGCGAAGACGAGGAGAACAGCGTCCCGCAGCTCGTCCTCAGCCAGCATCCTCATCAGTTCCTCACGGGCTTCGTTGACTCGCTCCCGATCATTGCTGTCCACCACAAAGATCAAACCTGCAGCAGGAAAACAAAACAAACAAACAAACAAACAATAAAAATAATTTGAAAAAAATAAATAAATAAAAAATAAAACCAATGACTCATTGCTGCTTCACTGGAGTCTCACAACGTCAACAAATAAGTTTAATCATTATCACCCTCTTCTAAAGGCAGAGCGACAGGGACGAGTCTAGAATTTGACCTTTAGAGTGTTTTAGCCCCCATTGATGACAATGGCTCTTGACTTGAACAATCAGAAGCATTTATAATGAGTGTGTATGTGTTTGTGTGTGTGTGTGTGGGGGGGGGGGGGGGTCTGATTTTAATGGGTTGTTAAACATCGATGTTCAAGTAAACGCTTGAGTCAATGACTATTTTAGAGAGCTCGGCGCAACAAGAAGCAGCGCTAAGCTAGCGGCGTACAATACTGACACACTAGCTAAGATGCTACAAGACGTAGCGCTCCGCTTTACATTACACATCCTAATAAACGCTTTGTACAAAATCAGTGTAGTTTTAACTGATCATAACAAACAAAGACTAAACTCGTGCAACCAGAAGTTGTAACATATATCTAAAAATAAAACACACAAAACAAAGCAGCTTTATACATTAACCTTTAATTTAACCATTAATATACAATGTCATTATGACAGAAAATGGGAGGATTTACCTGCAGTTACCTTTGTACAGATGAACATGATGTACTTTCTGTTTATCACGGTTGTATTCAGCTGCTCATGAAGTCCTGCAGGGCTTTATCCAGCTTTTACATTTTGCCAGACTCAGTTTAGGTTTTGGAAGTGGAATAAACTGTATTCCACCCTCTAAAGCAGGACAATTCAGCTAAACTGCTCAGGGGGCCACAGTTACTGAAAGCCAGCAGCTCAGGGGTCGGACATCCAGCAATTAAAGTCATGATGCAAATAAACTATTACAATGTTCTGTCACCTTTTAGTGTTGTTTATTTTGTTGCATTGAATCATAAATGCAATAAACAGAACCCAAAACACAAACCCAGAACTGCACAAAAATGTATACCTATATATATATATATATTACTTGAATTTTTTAGGGGTGCTGAGTTCAATTTTATGGGTGCTTGAGCACCTCCAAAAAGCAGCTAAAATCACCACTGCAGAGCGATAGTGTTTTTGTTTTGGATGGACATCTGCAGACAAACAAGTTTTATAGTCAGTCCAATTAAAGATGGCGGCTACAGCGAAGCAATCCTTGCAAACACACAATTACATGTACCTACAAATGAGCCAGTTTAACATATACTGAGCTAAACTTTGGAGCGTGGTAGTAACTGAGAGTCATTCACAGCCAGGGGTGCACACACTTTTTCAGCACGCGTTATAAAATGACCACGTCAAAGTGATCTACCTACTATAAACATACAAAACACATACTTATTTAAAAACATATTCTTTATATGTACAATATATGTTGATGTAACTTGTGTAACTGGATGAATCTATATTGTGCAATACATCGCTGTACATTTTTTGTCATTATCTTACTCTGATGATTTGCACTGAATGGAATCAGCCAGGGATGCATAGTCCAGGCAGTAGCTGTTGATAGCCAGCCTCAAGCACACTTCCAAATGATCATCAGTCATGGTGGAATGGTATTTGGACTTAATAATCTTCATGTGGGAAAAGGCTGACTCACATAAATAAGTGGAGCTGAATACAGTAATGCAGTCAAGAAGGCAACACATGTTCTCATGTTGGGATATTTTCCTCTGTGAGTTAATTCCAGAACTGTCCACGAGTCCTGGCCTTAAGTTGAATGTCGGCTTGTGGTATCAAAATCTCATCCTCCACTCCAGATATCGCTAAACACCATCCGTGCACAACTGGGCTGTGTCTCTCATGTCTGTAAACTCATCCAATTGCAGTGAGAAACATACGCAGGCCGCAAAATCCTTCCAAAGTTGCTGGGTCAAAGCCTCGGCCATGGCTTCACAGCGCAGTGTAACCGTTCTTCTTGATACCTGGAGAGCTTTGATTGAAGATAAAATTTCTGGTTTGTTTTTAAAGTCTTGGAACAACGAGTCAGCTGCTTCATCGGATGACTCTTTTACCATCTCTCCATCTTGAAAGGACTTCTTGTGCTTAACAGTTAAGCAACTCATCCGGAATGATGCTTCGGTCGCTGCCTTCGCTTTTGTGGTCAGCTGCAAGAAAAATGACTACTGTCCGGATAACTAGGATTTTAGTTCACCTTTTTCTTTCTCAGCTCACTTTTCAGAAGGAAGTCAGAGTTGAAGTTTTTAGGAACAGCCCAAAAATGTATTTCCTTCTTTGGAATAACAATGGTACACTTGCAGATGAGGCAAATGTACTTTGAATCTGACGTGGAAAAAAAAGTCCTCCTCCCATTCCGTATGGAAACAACAGGTTTTTTGCTTCTTACTTGGGCCAGCTCCCCCCCTCATTTTATACCCTTTCTGGAGTTTAGAAGAAATAAACTGGAGGCTAACTAGGTGACTCAGTAGCTTGCTAGTTTTTGGCGCGATTGTATGCACATGCGTGGTGACCTATGTGTAAGAAGAGGTCTGGTTTCTGGTTGTCAATCAAGTGACAAATTTCATAGTGAGGATGGAAGATAGGCTGACGTCTATTTTTTAATGCCATGCGATCTACCCAAATGACCGATAGATCGCAATCGACCGGTAGATCGCAGTCGACTGTTTATTCCTGATCGACGTATTGGGCACCCCTGCTGTAAGGGGTATATATCTTTCAAAAGATCTGAAGCTCCTGACCTTGACCTCTCTAAATGGCTTTAAACATCTGTTAAGTTCCTGGGAAAAACCAATGCAGACATGTTCCTATTTTTAGTTTTCTACACTGCCCTACAACCTGTCTGTTTTTTTGCTACTTTTCTTTTTAATTATCCTGTAAATTACCATTTTATTTTCACTTGTTAAAATGAAAAAAAAAAAAATTGTACGCATCTTTTATGATTGTCTGCTATCGTCTTTGTTGTCTACTGTTGTCATCACTCTTTGTTAAAATCAGGTCTCTCTTGTAAATGAGTCCCTAAGGCTCAGTGGGATTAACTTGTATAAATAAAGGTTGAATGAAAAAAGCACTAACAGACTGTACAAGCTTTCACATGAGATTATGAATAATGTTATTTTTAAGGTTTGATTAAAACATACTACAACACCATCATTTCAGAGCACAAGATCTTAGTTTAAATCTCTGGTATAAAAAGCGGCGGGTGACGTGCATTCCTTCAAAGAACGCTAAGCCTTTAGTTAAAAAAGATTTCAGTGTTACTCTGAGAACCCACTGTATGTAAATGATCTCATCTAAAGCATTAGTCAGATAAACCCTCAGGTGTTGGGGGCGAGCGTGTGCAGCAGGTTGTTCAGCTGGACTGAAAGGGCCTCGTTGACTCAAAGTGGATGAGTGGAGTGCCAACGTGACGAGCTCACCTTGTGTGTTCTGGAAGTAGTGTCTCCAAAGGGGACGGATCTTGTCCTGGCCACCCACGTCCCACACAGTGAAGCTGATGTTTTTGTATTCCACTGTCTCCACATTAAACCCTGAAAAGAAAGAATTATCAAAATGATGTTTAATTAATTCAACTACGCCCCCAATTTTTTAAATTTATTTTTGATATTGAATCCTTTTCCCCCTACAGACCTATTGTGGGGATGGTGGTGACGATCTCCCCCAGCTTCAGCTTGTAGAGGATGGTGGTCTTCCCAGCAGCGTCCAGCCCCACCATGAGAATCCTCATTTCTTTTTTGCCTATCAGGCTCTTCAGCAGGTTCCCAAAGATGTTTCCCATGATGACCAGCGGCTCTTATCGCAACTGCAACAGAACCAGGGATTAATGAGCAACAAAGCAGACAAACAAACTGTGAAGCTTGTTTAGAAAGTCAAAAGAGTAGAAAAAAAAACAGTGTCAGTAGCTGATCCCAAACCTGGGTAAATGGTGAGAGTTATATCAGGAGACGCATTGGGAGAAAAACACTTACACAAACTAATATGTGAGTTTGTCCACCAACTACAAAGAGGGGAAGTAACAAAAGTGCAGGACTTCAAGTAGTTGGGATCCATTGTCCAGGAAAACAGTGAGTGTTGTAAAGAGGTGAAGAAGAGAGTCCAGGATGAAGAAAAATTTTCAGGAGTGATTTGCGACAAAAAGGGTGTTCGCAAAGGTCAAAGGAAATTTTACAAGACAGCGGTGAGACCAGCTATGTTGTATGGTCTGGAGACTGTGGTGTTGACAAAATGACAGAAGAAAAAACTGGAAGTGGCAGAAATGACATGAGTGACATGGATGGATAAGATCAGGAATGAGATCATCAGAGGTACAGCACAGGTTGAACAACTGGGAGATAAAGTTACAGAGGCCAGACTGAGATGGTTTGGACATGTCCAGAAGGACAGTGGGTATACTGGTAGAAGGATAAATGCAGCTGCCAAGAAAAGGAGGAAGGTGATAAATGGATGCACACAGAGAGGACATGGAGTATGGAGAAAGGACAGGGAGGACAGGTTGGAATGTAAGACGACTTGTTGTAGCAACTCCTGAGTGGGAACAGCCGAAAGAAGAAGCATGATGTGACAGTTGAGAACAGGGCTATTCAGCTGGCAACCCGGGGACTAATCAGGCCCATGGGTGAGCTCAGTTCAGTTCACCCACGGGTTCATATTTAGATAAAGCTAGATTTTAAACCGTAAAACAAACTTAGTGACAACAAATGTCTGGCCCCATGAGCTCTTGGCTCTCAGTAACTGTGGCCCCCTGGGCAATTTAATTGAAGAGTCCAGGTTCAGAAGCTTTTTTGTTTGTTTTTACCTCAGAGGAAAGTCAGTGAGAACACCCTTCACATCTCAATGAGAACAAACTGGACTCAGTTTCTGGATGGCGACAGGGAAAACAGCAGCCTTCTGCAGATCAGATTTCAGAGTGTGCAAGTTAACTACCTGTTCAGGTGTCTGCTGGTGTCTGAAGCAACGGAAACTATCAAATCACAATTTTTTTTTTACTAATAAGTAAGGTGACCAAGATTATGTGTAGCTCACAATCTTTGTGATAAGAGCCTTTAATTGGCTGAGGTGCATCAGTTAACAGGCTGTGACGGGCAAACGGTGCACAGAAAGCACACCTGGAGCACACTTTTCATTTTTATTTCAGACTAGAGCTCATAACTAATGTCGTCACAGACCATAGAGTCATTTGCATGAAGCACACAGAGGTGGGAGCTGTTAGCACAGCGTGTTACAGCTGCAGAGGCACCTGTCATGAAGCGAGGAGAGGAGATGCTGCAGTGCCAGCAGCCGCTGGCTCCTGTCACGTTTCTCCAGGCTGGATCGTTGGTCGAGCCCGGCTGCTTGCCAGTAACAATGGCTTATTGTTTCTGCTCTTTAAAAAGGGGGAGTCAAAAATGTCCAGGTCGAATTTGTGCGGCTTATTAATTCTAATGCCCGCGTTAGTCACGACAGCAAAACGCACCAGCCGGCCTGATGTCGTCGAAAACCGGTCTTTAGCTTAAAATGCGTCTGAGAGCGTTTAAATACCGACAAATATGCCCTCAGCTTTAATACTCGTCCACATATTTAGGTAATTTTATCCGCATTTGCGCCTCATTGACACTTACCCCGTTAACTGCAGGCAGGATCCCAGCTGGATTCAGCAAAAAGGACTGGATGATAGTCTCGCGATAACTAGCGTGTTTTCCCTGCAGTGAAGTCTCGCGAGACTTAGGATGCTGACAACGCCGCTCACGTTTTTTTTTGTCGTCCTCAGCGACACGTCCAAACCACCTAACACTAGAAGGTAGGTTACGAAGAAAGCGGACAACAGGAATTCAGCTTTGCCTCCACGAAACACGACAAAATAAATAAATACAAAGTCAAATCCTCGAGGCTCAATGAGATTAACCTGCCTAAATAAAGGTTGAATGAAAAAAAAATACTGTACCCTGCTCAAAAAAGGCCACTTGTTTAATTAAATATCCATTAACTGAAGGGAGCTATATGAACATTTTCCAGTTCATCATATTTAAACAACTATTTTTGTGTCAAACTTTCATATGATCAGGTAGTTTTTACAATATGCAAATGATGAGGTATTTATCTATTTATCTAGTTTTACTTGAGGGCCTAAAAGGTTTGAAACAGTTTGATTTATTTGCATGGCATCATTAAAGGTTTTATATTGTTTTATGCTTATTAATGGATGGATGGATGGATGGATGGATGGATGGATGGATGGATGGATGGATGGATGGATAGATAGATAGATAGATAGA
>JARVGS010000127.1:20616530-20638137 GCA_031762315.1 Hypsolebias antenori
AATCCTGAGGGGGTGGATGTACTTTTTTGATAGTGCTAAGTTCACATTATGCTTTTTGTTTGTAGCGCATTAGTTTTTTTATATTTTATTTAGTATTTTGAAAATTGATTTTTTTTTTCTGTAAACGTTAAGTTCTAAAATACTGCAACATCAATAACTTTTAACCGCCTATCACCCCTATTTTGGAAGCAATGGTCTCGTCTTTATTGGCGCGAAACGCTTTGGGCCCGCCTACCATTGCGTTCATGCATGCGTCAAGTTAGACAAATGTATGTTAGGAATGCCTGAGTGACAGGAAGTTAAATACAGGAAGTTAAAGATTTTCGTCAAAATAAAAGTTATCTCAACGTCTCCAGCCTTTTCCGCATTGTTGTGATGAGATGAACATTTTATTTTGAAATTCCATAAACGGATGTTCATATCTCATTTCCCAGCTAGATTACGACTTACACACCTTCATTTTCAGACTACCCAACAACGTGGGATTTCAAGTCGGCGAATTCGTTTCATGTTTTTGCGAGTCTTTTTACTTTTAGATAGTATTTTCGAAAGAACTTGTGGTGTTTTTGCGCATTACTAACTAACGTAATAACTGACAGTTGTTCTGACTAGCCTACTCTAACAAAGTTAGCTTAATGACTAGATAACCTGCTTGTGTAACCACTTTTTGCTGAACAGAAACGTTAAAGTTACCGGTATAGATCTCGGAAAGTTGGAATTGGCATTGCAATGAGCTGGTAAGTTTTGTAAACTATTAAAAAAGTTTCAAATGTAATCTACCATTAAGTTAATTTAGGTATTTATTTTGTATTTAATCGTAATATAACATAGATTTTTTTTTACATGTGTAATGTTCGTCTTCGTTATTGTTATGAATGGATGAATACTGAACATGCCCATCTGTCAGAATGTGCATCCCTGCAGGAAAAACACTGGGTTAAATACCCTGATGCATGCTCAAATAATGGGTTAAATAATTATTTTGGCTACAGCTCATCTTTCTGTTCTGCAGAGTAAAAGCTCCACACCCTATGTTTGATTAAATATCCCGACACATGTATAAAATGTTTTCTGCCTTGCTGTAACACCATTGTGGGGGATTTGTTATGATCTTTGTGGTTCTGGCAGCTTAAAGGAGGAAACTCGAAGTGCTTCTCCTCAGTGTCCCAAACCTGATGAATCCGAGGAGCCCCTTGGTACAACAATGGAGACAGAAGCCACTCCTGGTGAGTTAACCCCCTCACACACACAAACACACACAAAGATCAGCATTTTGAACCTCTTTAGCCAGGTTTGCCTCAGGCTAGTTTGGTGAATAGCAAGCAGAATCAGGGCGCTAACAATCGAAGTTAGACTGATGGTCCTCCTTTTACATGTAAATGGTAAATGTACTGCACTTCTAGCTCATCAAGATAGATCAAAGCTTTTTTACCCATTCATACAGCACTCTACTAGTTCTGTACAAGCTAATCTGAATCTGTATAAACTAATAAGAGCTTTATCGCATTCATACACCGATGGGACACACATTGGAGGCAATGAGGGGTTCAGTGTCTTGCCCGGGGACACTTCGGCATGTGACTGCTGGTGGAATCGAACCCCCAACTTTTGCATTGGAGGACGACTGCTCTAACCACTCAGCCACAGCCACCCAGTGTGAAATGTTTGTTCTGAATGTCCCCAACAAACTAGTTGAAACCAGTGTTGCCAGATCTCGCGACAGAAACAAGCGACCAGCACGATGAAAACAAGCCCAACTGGCAACCCACCACATTGTGAAAACAGAGGCAGTTTTTAAACAGTATAAACATACATTTATTATGGCATTACATATAAACATCAAAATTATGCTTAACACTTTGAATAACATACTTTTACATTCTAAAAAAATAAAAATACATTTTGCATATGTAACATTAATTCAACTGTTATTTATACAAATTAATCCCTTTGAGCCTCTGGGACTCATTAACCAGAGAGAACTGAATTTTAAACGAAGAGTGATGACAACAATGGACAACGACAACAGACAATCATGAAGGATGCATACAAATAAAAAAATTTAAAAAATAAATGAAAAAAAATTGGATGGATGGATAGATAGATAGATAGATGGACGGACGGACGGACGGACGGACGGACGGACGGACGGACGGACGGACGGACGGACAGACAGACAGACAGATAGATAGATTGATAGATTGTCACCATGGTAACGATGTGTACCACCTATAGATCATCACCATGGCAACTATGTGTACCACCTATTGTAATGTAGGACAACACGTAAAATCTCCCATTTGTATTAAATTACTATTTTATTGTCGTTATTGTGACTGTGTCTTCAAATTAACTTAAATGATAAAAAGAAATGGTCTGATTTTCAAAAAAAATCATATTTTAAAAATTGTCATTTTGTGTCATTACACAGGTCCTAACCACTCAACTGACTTCCATTGTAACGGAGAGTTTGCAGGCAAACATGCTTGAATAATTAACACAGGAATCGTGGTAATGAATAAGTAATTGACTGACTGTAACAGGATGCCAAGTGATACTTCCTGGCAGCCGCCACTCTTGTGTCAAAAATAATGAGGTGACAGAGGAGGGCACACAACATACATAACACTGTATAAATATTCTAGGTGTTTTAACATGTTGGAATCGTTGTTTTTTCAACCACGTTAATACAAAAACGGGTCAGTGAGCAAACGACACACCCTTGAAACCAGCCCTGCAGCCATAGGTGAATTCAGCTCTAGCCTCGCTCCTTCCGCTGTGTTGCGTGTCAGTCAGCAGTCCGGTAATAGATGTGTTTATCAATTCAGTGGTGAAGGCAGGAGGAATAAGGAGGGGAGCAGATGTTTGCAGCTGCACACCAGATTACGGGGTGGAGTGGATTGGTGGGGGAAGCAGGCCCGGTTTGGAGCTTGGAGAGGGTTACAGGGGGGTTACGGCGGGCTCGGGTGGTGGCGGCAGAGGTAGGGTGGGGAGTTATGACTTAAAGAAGCCTTTCCTCTGAAGTGTCTGCCAGCGTGCACCCCAGCAAACACAATCACAAGTCTGGTTGGTTCTGCTAGCTGAACTAATGAGGGCCTGCATGTTGAGGGCAGGGGCTTTGATGTTCTGGGTAGCTGCCTCCTTGTGTTTTCTCTCCCGCTCTCCTTCTCTGCCTGTCCCACATCAAAAAATGAAAGGGGGAGTTGAGAAGCAGATGTTTTGAGGCATGTATTTATACAGAGCAGAGTTTATTCACCCCTTCTCCGAACCCTGTTTGTCCACTGCATCTCTGCTGCATGCGGAGCAAGGACATCATATCCCCTCCCCATCTTTATATCCAACTAAACACTCTAAATCGCCCTTACTTTATACATGTAATCATCTTGTCAGTCAAAGTGGGCAACTTTTATCTCTCCTGACTTCCTCTCTCTCTCTTGTCTCTCTTTAATTTCAGCCCAATCTGGATGTCATTACTGGGGGGGGGGGGGTGTTCTATGCATGTGTCTCTGCAACGATGAGGGGGAGAATGGGAGTGAAAAAAAAAGAAGTAGCAAAAGCAGTCCCAGGCCATCCACCAACTTCTGTCTCACACATGGTAGAAACAGTGACAGGAAATTCCCAATAATGCAGCCGCTTCAGGGTTGAAATGATAAAGGAATGAAGAAATGCAAACCAGAAATCCATGTCCTTATCATTCCGAACGACTCGCCGAATTCCAAAAAGAACAAGACAAAACACTCAGCTCAGCCACTGGTGCTGTCATTCCTCTGGATGCGAGGGATCTTTCCCAAGTCCGTACAAACAAAACTTCACTGGCATTAAATCTTGTGTGGCAGAGAAGCTTTTCTCAGCAGGCTGAGCACGGAGACAGTCTGGATTATCTAAGATATCTAGGAATGCTGTTATCATAAATCATGTGGTGACATTAGCATTTTGCTAAATCTACACTTTTGCATCCACACACCAGTGCGCATGTTTTTGATTGCGCGTTATTACCAGGGTTTCAACATGCACGTGTCTTTTTGTGCATTCACTGCATTTATGTTCACGTGTTTGTGTTGGTTTTTTGCTGCAGGTCTGTGCCCTCCTCGGTAACAGGCACATGTGGTTCAACAAGTCACATCCCTGGATATGAACTCTGGACAGATGATCGCCTCAGATCCTCGAACTCCTATAAGCACCAGAGCTCTTTACTGTCTCAATGCGGCGCACCAGCAATAATAAAAGTAATACTTTAGGGGAACAACGTCCTGCGGCCATAAAATGTCCTTCTCTCAGCGTGAAGTGACTATTAAAAAAAGCTCCTCACCTTCTAAATCTGCAGTGCTTCAAGACCTTTCACAGAGTATTAGACAAAACCAAGAGAAAGGCGCATTACAGCACATTAAATTCAAACTGACAGAAATGGATAAAAACAGTGTGATTGTCAGCAACATTAATAACTCCTACATAAAAGGAGCTGAATTATTAGCTGTTTTGTGAGGATTTGTGGGTCTGAATGAACTGTCTCAGCTTTAACATGCTGACAAGTACTTGAGCTTTCATGTGTTGAGAAAAGTTGTGTGCTTTCCATTAGTGAGAAAGTGTTCAGTTTATTGAAAAAATACTTTATGTCTCATGGAAATAATGGGACAAAGGGGAACTATTTTGTTGTGTGAGCCACTGGTGCAAAATATACAGACATAGTTCGTTGGTAGATTATTAAACGAGTTTGTGTAGAAATTCTCAATCTTACATTCACTTAATCCAACAAGACTCTTGTACAATAATCATATTAATCATATTAATAATAACACATTTACAAATGTACACATACACAATAAAAGACCTGGCTACTGTACAGCAAGAAGAGCGTAGGCGCTGAAAGATAACGGCTCCTCTGTTGCTGCTCCCCTTGTTGCTGCTCCCCTTGTTGTGGAGAAGAGATGGGACATAGGTCCTTTTCATGGCCGAAAGACAAGCGTCTAAACAGACCAGACGAACGACATGAGTCACCTCTTCAATCTCTGACTTGGCATTATGAGAATAACAGCGGCTACAAGGAGAAAATAGAACCCAGATGATGGAACCAAATTTAAAAAAAAAAGGACAGGGGTGAGTAAACAGATTTTCTGGAAGAGTTACACATGGGAGCTGAATCTACTTGCAGACGTTGACCCACTCTGTGAGGCGACACTCCTCGCACAGCACGTAGCAACACCAGTGAAATCGACAGTTGCAACGCTCGCTGCGCGTCTGCTTCAGGATGTTGTGCCCGCGGCCGCAGCACAGCGAGCTGCAGCTGTCTGTGCTCTGGCTGGTTTTGTTGCAGATGCGTCCCTGCGTGCCAGGAGAGTCCGAGGCCACGTCAGGCTCACAGAAATCGGGAGACTTCTCGAAATACACCAGCTCTCTGGACAGGCTTCGACGGCGCCCTCCGCCGAACCCCCCAGCGCTTCCACTGGCCCTGTTTTCTGTCCGGGGGTTGAAAACCCCACTGTTCTTGTTCTGGGAGTTGACGAAGATGGCTGACGAGAACTTGGCCTTCAGCAGAGATCCAACGAGCCGGAACTCTGGCGACACATACCAGCAGGTCTTGAACTGACAGCTCCCGGACGTGCCGTGACATTTGCACTTCCTCGTCATGTTGTCGGTCACTGCCTGTGGAAAAGATGCATGTTGTAACTAGCAGACAGCAGGATGAGGCAGGTGAGACTGCTCTCTGAGGCACGTCACCCACCTGTCGTCCCACGCGGTTGTTGTGTATCCTCATGCGAGCGTGGATGTCCCTGGGAGACCCCCGGGAGTCGAGCCAATCTCTTGAAAAGCGTTCCCCGAAACGCAAGTCGTGACTGCAGCCCCCCCACATCCAGGTGTCCTGCATAGAGCTCAGCTCATCAGATAAAGGCTTCAGGAGGGCAGAGGCGTGGGCAGAGTGCAGGCTGGTGGACAGGTTGCCATAGTGACCATTTAGCGCCGAGGGTAATGGTTTTGCCACGTTGATGCCTACTCCACCCTTCTGCAGAACCTGCAGCTGCAGCTGTGTTAGTTTCAGCCGGATCTTGTCATCGTCCTGGCGACGCTTGGCCTCGCAGCTGCACCCCCGCAGCTTGCCCATGCTGCAGGCCGAGGCCACAGAATGAGCCACACCCGCTGCCAGCAGGGCCAGGGAGAAGGCGCTCTCTCTGAAACCTGAGGGGCACGACGAGCACACGCAGACAACTGAAGGCGACAATCGGCGCAGCTCTAAAAATGCCTGAACATTTTCTTCTCTCACAAACTCTCACTGACTGTATAAGTTTGCCTGTAGAGGACTCTCACCCCTGTTGAGGATGGTGCTGTGGTGGGGCAGCTTGCCGAAGCCCTCCAGCGTGGAACAGTTCCAGCGATGGTACCGGAGCTGGTGCTGGCATTCGTGGATGGCCACTTGGATGCCCTGCAGAGCGGACGCCGTCACGTCAGGATTTCGAACACACATCCGCATCTGACGTTTGCTGAGGCCCACCAGCCTCAGGCACACAGAGTGAGGGGTTAGAACCGGGTCTCCTGCCACCTTCAGGCTGAGGATGTCATTACACAGCACCCTGCAGGAGAGGGATGGTGGAGATGGGGGCAGGGGGGATCATCAGACCTGGTCAGGAGTTTATCACACAAAGCTAGTGAAAGTGACAGAAGGATGGATAAGACTAATTTCACATAGTAAATAAAATAAAATAAAATAAATACATTACACAAACAATGCATTTTAGTGAACCTGTACATATAAATACAAATATACAATGTCATCATCTTAGCTGCTTAGTCTTATTCTATATAAACTAAGAATGGTCAAAACAGATTAAATAATTATTTAAAAAAACAGACCACATTTAATAAGTTCAATCTTCTTGAAGACTAAAAAAAAGACAAAACATGAATTTTCATTGTTTTAATATTGAACTAATTTAACTTCCTAAACCACAGGCAGACATCTCACCTTCTAAATAAATCGGATAAATCTTAACTTAAAGAAACAAGTTCCCATTTGTTCTCCAAGAATAGCAACATAGTAACATCAACTGTCTCTTGGCGCTCTCACGCGCAACTTACGTTCTTGCAGGTGACATAAGTGCTGCGGCCAAAATCAGGAATTGATCCCAGCGGAGTTTGTTTGGTAGCACCATTTTGTTAGGAGTCTTGCGCGACGTGACATTAAAACACTGGTGATGACTTCCTGTGACTGAATTAAAAAAACTGTATTTTAAAAAAGAGAAAAAAATATATATATTTTAAAGAGAGTGGAGTATTATCGACGCACCGCCAAACGAGTGAGGAGTGAAGACGGAGAACAGAAGAGCTCGGGGGCGAGGGGGAACTGGAGGTGGGGGGGGGGGCAGAGGGGAGGGGAGTTAAGATGCCTCCACAGGCGACTGTTTGCAAAATCTTGGCTAATATGAGACTTGGATCACTGGTTGATTGTTGAGTCATCGAGGAACGCGGTCGTTCCGCCGAGCGTAAAAGTGACGTCTCCAAACTTTTACGCACGAGAACTTTTCGAGCGCAGGAGCGCGCAGCAAGTTCAGTCCATCACAGATTTGGTGTCGCATTAAAAACATGAATATTTATCCATAATTTCAAGGTATGAGGAAGAATAGAACACCCCCACCCCCCTCTCTCTCTCCTCCCTCCTCCCTGAGAAACCAAACAAAGGGAATGATAAATGGTAAGCCGTGGAAGGTTTGATTCATAAAGCAGGGAGTTATTTTAAAAACTGAATGGGGGAGGGGGGGAGCTGCTGCTCCCACTGTACGACAGGGAGGCAGCAGAAGGCAAGCGGCTCGGCTCACAGGCCCGACAACAATACTGTTTTTTCGGGGTCCCCCCTTCCTCCCACCTCCATCAGAGCTGCTGCTCTTCATTGTTGCGTTTGAAACAACTTCACTGCACCTCAAATAAAACATCCTTTATTTAAAAAAAAAAAAACGGACATCATTATGGCATCAAACCCGCTTCTGGAAAATGGCAACCATAATTATTCCTTAAAATGAGCGCGAGGAGGGAAAATAAACGACTTAAAATAAAGATCATTCTGCGTCATATCAACATATTGGTGTTTCAAATTAAACATAATGAATCGCAAACACTGCTGCTGATGAATGCGAGCTGTTTTCATAAAATTAAGTCTCTCCCCCCCTTCTCCTCCATCAAACACGGTTCGCTTAGTGACACCAATTCATCTAATCTCCTCCTTAAGCTGCAGCAATGAAAAGTGCATTAGCATTCTGCCTCGGTGTGTATATCTAAGTGGCTTAAAAAGTGATTTGAAGTTGATTTGTATATAAAAGGCTCCCTTTATCCGGATTGAAGCTCTAATCTGCTCGGTGTCGCATGACTGCTCCAGGAAACCCCTTTGAGCTCCTTCATATATGGCTGTCATTAAGGATTTTTTTTTGTACAAAAGGCCACTTCCTTTTACTGTCATCTGAGTTAACGAGAGAGAGAGACAGCAGCGGAGGAAAGAGAGCGCATTCAACCTGCAATGGATGCACGATATACTGTGAAAACATGCAAATCAGCATTTACATGGCATGCAATAAAGCATCCATCCAAACATGGAGCACTTTGGGGACAGTTAGTCTTCCTCCAAGTCTGTGCTTTTGATGGAGATGCCACAAAGTGGCTCAGGCTGTGATTACGCAGCGCTGCGCGGCGACGAGGGAGGTCTGCAATCCAGATGTTCCAGGAGTTGCTTTTCTATCCTCGCTCGTCCCCTTCCAAGTCAGCTTCATCATGCATCAAACTTCTGATTTGAGGCCATATTTCATGTCTCTCTCGTTCAAGAAGTGTTTTAAGTAGCCCAGAAGGCAGCATGAGTCTTATTGTTTCTAATTGCGCGAGCGCGTCTTTGACTTTAAAGCCCGGTGATAATGGTTTTATTGACACCACAAAAAAAAGGCATTTTTTTCACTGGAATATTGTAGTGTAACTTGTGAAGCATAAAAGAGGAAACGTGGGGCCATATAAGTCAGTGCGCGTTCGGAGAGAGGAGGAGATGCGGTTATGGGGAGTAGGCCACTCCAAGGAGGGACAGGGCAGCTCAGATGCAACAGTGTTCAGTTCCGTGAAGCAGCACGGCGGGAGCACCCCTCAACATCTGTCCTGACACATCCTCACTTCGAGGGGGGTTACATGATACATCTCCCCTCTGGAAGACTTAATGAGGAAGCGAGCGCGCAGCTAGTGGGAAAACCCTCCGAGACTCGCACTCTTTTTTTTTTCTTCTTCTTCTTCCAGGTGACCGATTCTGTGACGACCGTGAGATCCCGCAACTAACATGCGCAACCCTTTGGATTGCCCTGTCCCTCCTCCTCCTCCTCTCTCTTCCTTCCTCTTTTCTTGTGTTTCCTTATTCATTGTGCGCCCTATGAAGAGCATTAACTATCCCTCCTTCCAATCCTATTGAAAAGGCTGCGGGAAAGAGAGAGAGAGAGAGAAAACAGAGGGAGATGAGAGCAGCAAATCCCTTTTTTATTCCCCTCGTAGCGCTTAATAACAGAAGAATGTGTTGCCTATCAGTCACCGAGGGGATCAAGTCTTCCAGACTGTCCCACGCGTTCAGTGCGCCTCGCCAAACATCCCTGAGAGAGACACAGTGAGAGGACAGCAGCAGCAGCAGCATCCTGCCAGGACACTTCACATCACTCAGCAACCTGTCTCCTCTCCAGATCCCTTTGAGTCAATTAGGGCTGCAGCATCTCTCAGCTCCTCTCAGCGGACTGTGGAGAGGTGAGTCCAGCATGTTAGGCTGCACTTACACCCAGCTGCACGTGCAAAGGCTGTAGTTAAGTTTGGTTGTTGTCTGTTTCAAGTGCAGCCAGGATGAGGAGCGTTGCGCTGCTGCTGGGAGTGAAAGCCGCCTGCATCCTCCTGGTGTCTTCGCTGTCGCGCGCAGGGGCGGTGAACAACAGCGGCCGGTGGTGGTGAGTGCAGACAGATGCTGCACGCGCAGCTGGTTCAGCATCCTCACCTATAGAAAAACGCCTCAGTTCAGAGGAGACGCTGCTTTCTTACTGATGCGCGCACTCCAAAGCGTTTGTTTTGGAACTGCGCGCTTTTTTCTGTTCAGCATGAAGAAGGGAGCAGTCGCGTGCGTGCTCATAACTTGTGGGGTTTTTGTGCAGTCGGTTCCAAATTGCTTCACTTAAGCTAAAAAAAAATAAAATTGTAGTGTAATTGATTTTTTTTTTTTTTTTTTTTGTTCCCATCAATGAAATTAGCGCCATCATAACACTCCACATTTGCGGGCCAATAAGTTCACTTTTTCTTTTTTCTTGTTTTTCTTTTTTTCTTTTTTGGTTTGACATATTTCTTTTAAATACAGTGTGGGATAACTTAAACGTGGCTTTATTTCACTGCTGAAAGAAATCCTATATGAGAATCACTTTGTTAATAATGTCTGAACAAAAATCGGATCTGCATTTTGTCTTGCTTTGGTCGTGACCATTTAATGAAACGGTGTAATTTAGTTTTCATGTCTTTGACTTGTCAGCTGGATTCCAAGAAAACAACTTGAATTTGGGTTGGAAAGAAGAAAGAGGGGAGGAAAAAAAGAGGATATTAATATTATTATTTATGAGGCCCCGCGGCACCAGAGTCGGGTCAAGCCGCCCAACAGGCACGTGTCTCTGGATGACAATGCTCAACAGGAGCCGCAGCCACGAGACTCCACAATCCAACATGTCCACGCAATCTAATAGAAAATGCCCGATGAAGTGTGTGTGTGTGTGGTGGGGGGGAGGGGGGGTTGCTAAAATGCCCAAAATGTTCTGAAAGTTAAAAATGGGTGCGTTAAAATCCTGTGATCCAAACTAGACCCAAAGAAGCTGGTGTTAGGCCACAAATACAACCAATAAGTGAATATTTTATTGTTATGGCAATTATCAATACTGTATTGTTTTGTTGAGAAAATCAGCACATTGTTAACCTTTTCAATGTAAAATGCAGGGCTATCACAAAATCATAATTTATTTAACCTAGACATTTCAGATCAGATTTGAGTTTGATGTCACAAACTGAGCATTTACTGCATTTATTGTTTAAAAAAAAAGGGTAGAAAATTGACAATACATATCTAGCTAATATTTTTCTGGAAAAGCATATTTTCTGTTTTTACTCTGTGAGAAATTAAAGAATGTTTAACAAAGGAGTTTGCTCGAATCATAACTGGGGATTGTTTCAGGTCCAAGTGAGAAAAAAAACCCAAAGATTTAGTTTCATGGTAAGCCAAAACTTTAATTGTACATCCTCCACATGTTTTTAGAACATGCATTTATTTATATTACAAATAAAACTTGTAATTTTAAAGGGAACACACTAATCTGATACCTCGACACACCTCTAAGGAAACAGCTCTGATGTCCCCTGTTGTCTCTGTTGTCTTCATGTCAGGGGTATTGTCAATGTGGCTTCCTCATCCAACCTTCTCACCAATTCCAAGAACGTGCAGTTGGTCCTGGACCCAAGCCTGGCCCTCCTGAGCCGTCGCCAGCGCCGGCTGATTCGTCAGAATCCTGGCATCTTGCACGCCATCGCTGCTGGGCTGCACACTGCCATAAAGGAGTGCAAGTGGCAGTTCCGCAACCGTCGCTGGAACTGCCCCACCACCCACAGCTCTGCCATTTTTGGCAAAATTGTCAACCGTGGTGAGGCTCTCTTGTCCTTCTCAACAAGTGATATATTTGGACGCTTCTGGGCAGAATGTGTTGGAATCTGTTGTGAGCGTTTAAAACGTTTTGTCTGCAAATGCTTTCCTACGAACAAGTCGCAAATCCGAGTCTCAACACTGAATAAAGTTCTGATGGGTAGTTTGACCTTGTCTATTCAGGTTGCCGAGAGACGGCATTTGTATTTGCCATTACCAGCGCAGGAGTGACCCATGCTGTGGCCCGATCCTGCTCAGAAGGGGCCATTGAGTCGTGCACTTGCGATTATCGTCGCCGAGGCCCTGGAGGGCCGGACTGGCACTGGGGAGGCTGCAGCGACAACGTGGATTTCGGCCGGATGTTCAGCCATGAGTTTGTGGACGCCAGTGAGAGGGGCAGAGATCTTCGCTATCTCACCAACCTGCACAACAACGAAGCTGGCAGAATGGTAAAGCTGTCACTCTTCAACTTGTCTCAGTGGTTCTTGAATGAAATCTCATTGCGGTTTCTGGTCTTGCTCTCATCAGACGGTGTCATCAGAGATGCGTCAGGAGTGTAAGTGTCACGGCATGTCCGGCTCCTGCACGGTGCGGACCTGTTGGATGCGCCTGCCCAGCTTTCGCACAGTGGGAGACTTCCTCAAGGAACGCTTCGATGGCGCATCTAGAGTTATTTATGCGAACAAGGGCAGCAACCGCGCCTCTCACCGGGCTGACCCCCGACACCTGGAGCCAGAAAACCCCGCGCACAAAGCCCCCTCTGCCATGGACTTGGTCTACTTTGAAAAATCGCCAAACTTCTGCTCCTACAATGGCAAAACTGGCACTTTGGGAACTTCTGGGAGAACGTGCAACAGCTCTTCTCCAGGCCTGGACGGCTGTGAGCTGCTGTGCTGTGGACGTGGGTTCAAGACGCAGACTGAGAGCGTGACAGAACGCTGCCACTGCACGTTCCACTGGTGCTGCCATGTCAGCTGTCTGAACTGCACCAGCACACAAACGTTACATCAGTGTCTATGATCAAAGGCGGCCATCCAGGCAGATACTTAGGCGTGTTTGAGGAGCCAAAAAAGAACCGCAGGCGCGCAGGTGGTCTAGAAAATTCTGGAACGTCTCTGGGAGAAACATTCAATCAGCGTTTTGGAAAGTAGAGAAAAAAACACAAGTGTCCACAGGTTACCAAAGGAGTTTATGTACTTGTTTTTAACCTTCAGTGCTGATTACAAGTTTTAAAACACAACAAAAGTTTATGTTCTCCATGTTTATCAGGTGTTTAAACTGAGGATAAAAGACATAAAGTGAAAAATAACGTGGAATTGAGTGTTGGACTAAATATTGCTTCTTCTCCAGCAGAGGGCAAAACCCCACACGATGTTTCACGAAGGCTTCAGGTCAGAGAGCCACAAATATTTGCTCCTGTTATCATTTTAATAAGGCAATACATAATTATGCAGCTTTAAGAAATTGCATAATTTATCTCCAGGAGTGCTCTTTTTGTTCTCCACTTGGTAAACTTTATTGTCACAAACCAGTTCTTTTTTTTTTTAAGGCATTTGACCTTTTTGTTTCAGTTTTTCTGTCGTCCATCACCCCGTAAACCTGAACTGTTGGTCTCGCCAAGGAAAACAGAAACCGACTGGATAAATCTGACACAACTAAATTAGAATGTATCCTTAAAAACACTGAATACTCCGAGATAAACTGATGTAGTTGAGGAATACCGAGCGGAAAAGTTAAATACATTTACCTGTTGAATGAAAATGTGTAATAAAGTATATGTGCAGGGTTAAAGGAGCTCAGCTGGGCTTAAATTTAATCTCTGTTTTAATTTTTCTTTTTGTTAAACGTGAAAAATAAAAGTCATGATGCATATCAGCTAAAAGAACCAAAATGCTGTACGTATGAAATGATCAGAATATATTTATAAAGCGTTCACTTGTTTGTTTGCCAAATGATTGACGTGGACACGACACCATCGTTTGGTTTAAAACAGCTGATACATGCTAAAAACAGAACATTATAGCATTTTTTTTTAAATGATGTCTGTTTAAAAGAAAAAAAAGCCTGTTTGTTCATGCACTGAATATTTACTTCGTTTTTTTTTACAAGTGTAAATACAAATATTTATTTTCAAGGATTTTTATATTGTCATAGAGAAAAGTAAAGCCATTTTTAGATTTCAATGAAAAGTTTTAGTTGGTTTTGTACTGAATGATAGAACAATAAAGTTTATATTTTCAATTAAGCTCATGCTTTAAATGTGTCTGGTGTACTTTATGTTTTTTAAGTTGTATTTTTTAACCAAGTGAACACATAAGCTGGTCTCTGGGTGTCCTATGCTTAATCCTATTACCACCAGCAAAGCAGTCTCTTTCTCAGCTCACAAAACGTCCTTGGATCTGTGCTCTCAACCACATCAAGATCCACTCATTCAGCTTATTCATCTCGTACAGTGCAGGTGCTGAAATGGAAAGCAATGGAAGAAATAAAGATGAATGTGACGTTTCATGAAGTTTTCTTTAATGCCCAGCAACCTGTCAACCCTGAAGGACACGGAGGAGGTAAACATAGCTGAAGACTCCACTGACAATCCTCCTGATTTAGTCTTAAAGAAGTTTTCAGCGTGATAAACTAAACATCTTCACTGGATTAAGGAAAACGTAAAGAATGAATCAGAGCAAGCTGAAGGGAATAACTAAACAAATTGGGGTTTAGACTTTCCTGGTCTCAGATACACTGATATTTTGTTATCTCCTGAGAAGAGGTGAGCACAGGCCAGAAAACTGGTGCAATGGCTGACAAATTGAATAAAAAGTAAGATTGGTGCGAGACAAACCTGATGTTAAAAGAAAATGAATGCATTGTTGAGAAGACGAGGACAAAACTGAACGATAAAAGCGGCAGACTACCATAAAATAGTGGGACGGCGGTGATCGTATCCCAGGCTGAAAAGTGAGGAGTTGTTAGGGACAGTGAGTGGAGGGGCTGCTGCCTGTGGGAGTGCTCAGGAGTCAGTGATAATTAGCTCAATTAGTGACAAAGGCAGTGTAATAAATACCGACTTAGTGTCTGGGTCCCTGCTGGCCTCTCCCTGCACAGCCTGGGATGTGGCCCTGGCCTGACGGACAATTCATTAAACTGACAAAATACCCCACCGTCCAGGCGTGACGCAGCGAGTTAGCCCCCTACATGCCCGGCTCATTGTTCTAATTGTCTGGGCTGGAGTCACTTTGTGGCCGCCTCCTCTTTCACCCGCCCCACGTTCATGCTCGGCCTTCAGAAAACCCGTGGAGTTAATGCCCCTACCTTACTCTGCAAGTAGGTGATCGGCAGGTTGGGAAAACTGGGAAAAAGAGGGAGATAACAGTAAGAGGGGCTGGTGGTGGGGGAGGCAGTGGGATTAGGGAATGGAGGTTGCCTGGGAGTGCTGAGAGAAGCACTGATCGGAATGTAGGAGAGATGAGTCCAGAAGCTCGGATGAGGGACAAAGCGAGAGTTAATAAGGAAAGATTGAAGGGGCTGGCGACAATGGGCCGCCACCCGAGTCGAGATGAAATTGCTTCCGAGGATTATTGGAAAAGGGTGTGAGCATTGCAGGGTTTTTGTGTGGGTATACGAGTTTGCTTGGCATTTGTGTGTTTGTGATTCAGGGTGTGTATCCATATGTGTGTGCAGTGGGGTGGGGAGTGCGGGATTGATCGCTGCTCCTCTGGTTGGGGAGCAGGAGACCAGGGGAGGCTAACAGGCTGTTCCCACAGTCTGTTCTCCCGCAGCCACCTTTGACACACGAGGCTGCCAGGCGGCGAGCAGGCAGCCATGGTGAGAAGGGCACGAATAAGAACAACAGCCCCCGCTAAACAGAAGTCGCTCGCTTCAGAGGGCCAGCAGAGGAGCACAGACTGGAGAGAAGGGCTTTAAGGTGAAGACGAGGGCTGGAAAGCTGCAGAAAGAGATAAAGGAAAAACAAAAGAAACAGAGGTGGCACAGATTTCTATTCAGTTCAGTTTATTTCTATAGCGCCAAGTCATAACAGAAGTCATCACAGGGCACTGAACAAAAACATTCATATATAAAAAATAACAATTTAGCATTATTTATCTGAGGAGCAGACTGCTTTGAGTTTAACTTCACTGTAATACTCTCATCTTGAGCAAGCACAAAGGCGACAGTGGAAAGAAAAAAACTCCCTCATGATGAAGAAACTTTTAGCAGAACCAGGCTCAGGACAAGCAGTCATCTGCTTCGACCAGTTGGGTTTCAGAGGAACAGGAAGGAGGAACAGATACACAATGGCAGGTCTGGAATCACATGTTAAGGACAGAAATAATATAAAATGAAACTGTTCAATTTTAACAAATTATTTAAGGAAATAAGATCAGTTTGTCCTCCAGTAGTCTAAGCCTATAGCAACATAACAAACCAACCCTAACTATAGGATTTATTAAAAAGAAGAGTCTTAAGCCCAGTTTTAAAACTGGACAATGTGTCAGCCTCACGGACAGAAACTAGAAGTCTGAGAGTGAAGTGCTCTGTTAGGAAAATATGGAACAATAAGGTCTGTAATATAAGATGGAGCTAGGTTGTTGAGAACTTTGTAGGTTAGAAGTAGGATTTTGAATTTAATTCTGGATTTGACAAGGAGCCAGTGGAGAGAAGGTAAAACTGGAGAGATATGATCAGTTAAGACTCTGGCAGCAGCATTTTGGATCAAATGAAGACTTTAAAGAAATATTTGGACACCCAGATAATAAACCATCGCAATAATTCAGTCTAGACGTGACAAATGCATGAACCAGTTTTTTCTGCATCATTTTTAGATGATATGTTTATAATTTTAGTGAAATTACTCAGGTTCTAGAAGGAGGTTCTAGTAACATTTTCAATATGGGGGATAAAAGACATGCCCTGATCAAAAATAACACCAATATTTTTAACATTAGAGTCGGAGGCCAGATTAATGCCATCCATGGCGGGTGAAAGACTGAAAAATTCCTTCCTAAGATGCTCAGGTCCAAAACCTAAAACCTCAGTCTTGTCTGAGCTTAAAAGCAGAAAATTAAGGGTCATCCATGTTTTTATGTCTTTAATACAAGCTTGTAGTCTGAGTAAATTTCATTTTGTTTTGTTTTTTCCACCTATTTTTTCCAAGCTCTCATGATAATACTGCACTAACATCCTGTGAATGTCCTGTTTTGTCAATTTCTCACCACAGCAAATCAAATTTCCATCATAGCTGGTCAGTATGGGCAAAATAAGGCTAATTATCTAAATTAACAAGGCAGTTTGACAATTAAATAACTAATGGGATATTCAAACATTTAGACCAATTAACTGACCTGAACACAACAATCGCATTGATCTTTATATTATTTCCACTTGCCCAAACTGCTCTTCTTACAGTACAATAATGCAGCAAACAGGTTGCAGTCAAGAGAATATAATTCAATACATTTCTGCTAAGCTGTGTAATAATGTTTGCCCCTTGGTTGGAGCTGGTTGCTTTAATGAAATAAAGCAAACAATAAAGAATTCAGAACTGGCTGCTGAGGCTGGATGCGACGTACAAAGAGGCACACATGATTTCTGTGCTGAACTAACATTTTGTGTAATCCTAGCACTCAGTTATGGGCTGAGCTCCAATTAATTGGGGTATTTTTTATTATATGAACATCCCTAAAATGCTTGTGTAACAATCAGAAGAATGTGTGCGGTGCCTCTGAGAGACCACAGGGATATTACATACTAAGATATGTATTTACAGCCTCATCACACATGAATTTAAAAAAAAAAGAATGAAATAAACCAAATTTACAAAAAGCCTAAAAAGTGGATGAACAACAGTCAGTTGGTTGGCTTGAATCAATAATGCTGAGTTATTTTAAACATTGTTTTCATATAAAAGTTTGTGTGCACACTCTGGTGAGTGTGTGGCAGAGTGTGTGTGGGTGTGTGGATGGCAGCTGGGAGGCAGACACGGTCCAAGAGAATCATCCCCTAGCAACTGACCTTTTTGGCAGATGGTAGTTTCGGAGTAACAGCCACCCAACATCACAATGGCCGTGGCCTCCTAACATCTCCATCACTTCATCATCCACTGACCTGCCACAACCTGTCACACAGGAGAGAGCAGATGCAGCCACACACTTACAGACGTCACTGTCAAACTTTATCCTTCAGGTCTGCAGCACTCTAAAATAAATAAAAAGGCATTAGAGGACAAACTGGGAGACACGGTGGATACTCGGTCTGCAATCCTTCAGACCCTCTCAAACCACTGTTTTCCATTGTTGGGTTTTCAGCACACAGTGGATCAGGGTGGGAATGTGGAGACCGCTCCACCACAGCGAGCAATCGGTATGATGTCTGTGGTCGGGCTCTGTGACCCTACGGGGGGAGACGGAGAACCAGCCCTGTACTTAAGGTGGGAGGGAAATAAATTGCAATTTGTGTGCCTTTGAGAATAAGAGTGCATGTGAACACACGTGAATCTGAACGGGAGGATGATTTATTTACACAAGTTGTCAACACTCCCTACATCTGCACACACACAAGCGTGACCTCTGAACTGTCTTGGCTCAATGGCCTCTTCTCTGTTGGCACATTTCTTGTTGATATTAAATACTTTTCTCAACCTCAAGACCTCACCACAAGAGCTCAACCTCAAACACCTCATCGCCTGAAGCATCCCGAGTTAAACGCCCAAAGATGCTTTCTGCTCACGGTGTGACATGGTTAGCTTTGAAAGGGGGATATATAAAGTGGTCTGCTTGAAAACAACTCATTTAAATCATTTATTAAAACAACTACCGGTAATAACTATGAATTGGCACATGTGAAGAATCCTTATTATAAGTGGGTGTTGGAGCACAAGACTTGACTTTGAGGCTATTTTCTTTTTGTCATCTTTTTTTTTTTCTTTCTGCGAGTTAATTAATTAAATTTTGGCCAACACCAAAACTACTTGACAAAATTTAGAAATGAGGACTTCTTATCTAAAAAAAAATAAAATAAATAAAAATCAGTGCTATAAAAATAGTCATTTTCGGCTTTATTTGTCGTAGGTTTTAATTGAATTATTAAAGCCAAAAAGGTGTTAAAACACATGATTTTTCAGTATTTCTGATAGCATTTATTTATTTATTTATTTATTTATTTCTTCATTTTATAATTAAAATACAAAAAACAACAATATATACAATAATAAGAAAAGAATTATCTGAAAAAGTTTAGTCTGGTCCTCTGGATGGGTTAAAAAAAAAACTGTAGAAACGTTTCTTCTTTCAGATGAAAATCTTTTGGATGAAAGATGAAATGTTTCTACCTTTTTTTTAACCTATCCAAAGGACCAGACTAAACTTTTTTTAGATTTTTCTACCTGGATTATTGAACATGCATCAGGTTATTTTTGTTATTACTTTATGGAAAGAAAAAATATAGATATATATATATATATATCATATATTCATCTTAAAAATAGAGATATTAACTTTGGTTCATATTGCCCAGCCCTAATTCTCATTAAAGCTGAGTGACCTTTGAACTCTGGGGGTCGAACTAAATTAAAGGAGCCAAAATTTAAAAATGTAATCAATGGTCACTTTATTTTTATTTTTCAGTATTTTCTAGAACAATATAAATTTGCCAAGTTGTTGACATTTCTTTTAGTTTTTCATGTTTATCAGTCAGAAAAAATAAAGTGTAAAGTTTTCTAATTATTTAAAACTTTTATTCATTTTTATTTATTTCTAATGGTAAATGGACTGTACTTATATAGCACCTTTCTATCTTATGAAGACACTCAAAGCGCTTTACACTACAATCTGTGTCCTCATTTACCCATTCAGACAGCACTCTACTAGAGCTCTACAATGAAAATAATTTACCACTGACAATAAAACAACACAAACCTTAATGAAAATTCTTGCACCGGAACAGGAATTTTAAACAGATTGTATGAAGTAGAGTTGCATTTGGGCCCAAAAAATCTGATCCGACCCGGCCCCAGCCAGCAGTCATAATTTCCGAACCCCACCCGACCCAAAGAATTAACAGTAATTACAGGTCCGAACCCGGAAAAAAAAACCCTACATTTTAATTATTAACGGTCGGTCAGGGACGCACTGCTGAATAAACGCAGCAGAAAATTCAGAGCTGAGGGGGTGCTTGTACTTTCATGGACGTAAAAAAGCATTTAAACCAGTTTCTGCCTGTATTCGTCTGAATTACTGAGACATGCGGACAGCTGTGAAACACACGTTTGCTTTGGGATCTCACCAGTTTTGGGTCATCGGCCGCGCGCGCCCGCTGAGTGCAGCGGCAGAATGAGCATCCATTTGGGCAATGGATCATCTTGACCTAATTTAAAGCTTGAGACCAGCCCGGCCCGCCCATTAATCACAGTATAACGGCCCGGCCCTAACCCAGACCGGGTTAGAAATGACAGCTTTAAGCCCCCAGTATACTCCCGCGTACGTCCATACGCAGAGTTACGCACGTACGTACGCAGAGGTACAAGCGTACCCCTGCAGGTCGTGTACGCGCAAAGCTCAATTTTTACGACCGCGTACGCAAACGCAGTGTCGCGCAATAAACTGCCCGGCGCCGGACTATTTTGTATGTGACACCAATGTATTAAATTCCCCTTCTTGATCCCTGATCTGGCCTTTTCTTTTGTTTTTTGTCAAAAGGCAAGTGATCTCGTCCTCCTCCGTTGACGCCATGACTGAAATGATGAGAAATGAACAAATTTGTCACGAGCGAATTAACCTCAGGTCCAGCATGGCTGCGGGAGGTTCTGGAGATTTCCTAGTGTGCTGGTCTGATGTGTGGGCTGCAGGACCAGCGCTCCCTGTTTTATGTTTTTTTTTTAAGAACTTTTTATTAACAACATATAAACACAGAACACCGCTGCCAGCTCTCGCCTTTTTTTCCT
This sequence comes from Hypsolebias antenori, assembly GCA_031762315.1. NCBI lineage: Eukaryota > Metazoa > Chordata > Actinopteri > Cyprinodontiformes > Rivulidae > Hypsolebias > Hypsolebias antenori. The sequence goes on from JARVGS010000127.1 coordinate 20,637,122, forward strand.
GACTTGTCAATCAATTCAGTAGGCATGTCAGCAAATGACCAATCAGCGACCTCAATTTGTCAATTTGTATTGAACTTTTTTGATCCCATAGGTAAACACTCCTTGTCTGTGGAGCTGACTGCAGCCGCTCAGGGTGGATACTCGGGTATGATGACTGAACCATCTGCGTACAGTACGCTGTACGTACGCGTGAACAGACGTATGCAGAGCTATACTGGGGGCTTAAGGCTCTGAAAAACAAACCACTTCTTACTGCAGCACAAACTCTACACAAATACTATTGGAAGAAATAGAATGACTTCACATGATGGAGCATTGCCCTTTTTAGTTCACAAGTTCTTTTGTCACTACACATGGAAAGTCATGGCTTTTGAGGCACAATGTATTTGTTTACAAATTTCATACAAACTTTACATTTGCACTAAATGCACTATTATACAAATGTTCTTATTGTTTTCTGTTAATACTGTTTTAAGCTAAGCAGAACAAAAGAATGTTTAAGAAAAATGAATTTTTTTTTGGAATATTTGAACCTGGTAATTTTATTTGCGCTCAAAATAAATTGTTAAATTGTATAATAATTAACATTCTATGCATGTTTTTATCATTCAAAAACATGCATCTAATTAAATTCAGGTTCATTTCAGAGCGAGAAAAGCAGAGGTGGAGGGAGGGGTGAATCATCACGCTGGTAGTGGTGAAGGTAATGGGGTTGGCTTGCCCTGCCATGAGGTGTCCCTTATTTATTTTTCGATGGTTTGGATAGGCAGCATGGTGGCGCAACTGGTAGAGCTGATGCCTCTCAGCAAGCAGGTCCCTGGTTCAAATCCCGGTCCGGGGGCCTATCTGGGTGGCTTTTGCATGTTCTCTTCGTGCTTGCATGGGTTTTCTCCGGGTACTCCAGTTTCCTCCCACAGATCAAAAACATGTATGTTAGGCTGATTGGTAACTCTAAATTGACCCTAGGTGTGAGTGAGAGAGTGAATGGTTGTTTGTCTCGTTTGTCTCCATGTGGC